>WBMW01006209.1:45628-276624 GCA_013396635.1 Penelope pileata | reverse complement strand
CCTTCCTCCCCAGTAGCCAGTTAATCCTCTTTCCTCTGAGCTCACAGGCCAGGAAAGGAGAGCTGAAGCGAGCCCTCTTTTCTCTTTGTATGTGCTAACTTAGAGCAATAGCAGCTCCTCATAATCACTGCACTTGTCAGATACAAGCTTTTTGAAATGTTGCTTCCATATATAATGAGTCTGTTATATTATTACTTCATTCTCAGAAACACAGAGGGCCCCATACAAGGTCAGGATCCCTCATGCAATACACTGTACAAGCCCCTGCTGAGAAAGAGTCCCAGTTCTTGCAGCATTTAAATAGATACATCAATCAAAGAGAGAAATAAAATGGCTGACAGCCAAATTAGATGAGCAAGAGATTTAAATCCCAGTGCTCCAAGTCTCCTGCCCAATGCGCTTGGGTCCAGCCCCTCTCCTTCCACAGAGGTACCTGGCAACCCAGTGGGAGAAGCAGCCCAGGGTACACTTCTCTGCCTGTCTCTGAAAGCCAGGTATCTTTAAGCAGAGCAGGCTGAAAGACTTCTGGTGACTAAAATCAGCAGAAAACTTAGGGAGAAAAGTTGCACTATTTGTCCCTGTGACCAGGAAAAATTTTTCAAGTCTTAGGTTTTCTCAGCTCATCCCACTGCATCTACTTACTCAATTCATGAAGACTTGAGGGAATTTGAGTAAAGGACTGGAAAATTACCCCGAAAAAGGAAAACGGGAAAGTCAACACCACAAGAAAACAAAACAAAAAAGACTTGTGGGTGTTTGGAATGATACTAATTAATTTTTCAGTTTCTGAAAAACATTCCTAAGCTAAAAATTCATCAAGGCACCTCAAGCTCACTTGAAATGTTTATGATACCTTTATAAAACCCTTAATATAAAGGATTTTAATGGGGTTAGAGATCAGAACGTGGACAAAAGTATTCACCTATCAACAATGAAACGCATGCAGTGGATAAAGTTTTGTCTCAAAGTATTTGAGGAGTCATGCTCTAATGTACTAGATGCTTGAGAACATACTGCAGATATTCTGGAGTTATTTAGATAATGTTCTGATTGTCGTTTAAAGTCAGTAATAACAAGCCATATGTTCCCTTTTTCTGAAAAAGGGTTCTTTAATTCTGCCAGAGTTACTTTATGAATTCTCAGGCAAAAAAGCACATAAATTGTTCCTATGGAGTTTATTCTGTTTTACGTTAGAGGTCAGATAATACCGTAAGGTCTCTTCAGGATACTTTTAATTATGAAACTATTTCATACATCTCCAGACTTTGTTCCCTTTATATACCAGTAACAGATATACAAATCCTCCTTGATTTAACTTGAATAAAGAGTTGCCTCTGCAGAATTCTGCTCAAAAAGGAGAAAAAAATGACTGAAATCCTCTTCTCATGCCAAACCAAAACCTTATCTCAGTAACTGGAACTGAGAGTCCAGCTGTCCGTTACCTTGGCTACTGAATGCACACAGGAATCATTCTACTGGAAGAGGATTTGTGATCATAAACCCAAACACCTGAATTTAGTTAGTAGTATTGCCATCTTAAACTGGAAAGTCGTATACAACACTTGTAGACGTAGAAGTGAGATAGCCCACCCATGCAGATTCTTGTCTCCTTCCAAACCGGCAACTCACTTTGAGAAAGGATCAAGTTAAATGGTTTAGTACATTTCATCTCACCTCAAGAAAATTGAAATCTAATGTAGTTAACTAGATTCAATTTGAAGATCTTTTCCTTCCTAGAGAGAAAAATAGCAGGAAAAAAAAAAAAAAAGTAGCACTTTGCTCCAACCCCTCTCTAATTATCAAGGACACTTACTACTTGAAAAATCTTGCATACCCAAATTAATGATCCATGGAGGACAGAGACCTGATGTTCTCAGTGCTATGTAAGACAACGCTGAACAAATAATAATAGTTATTACTAAGTCTTATGCACCATTGCACTTTGTAATACTGCCTTGATGTGAAAACGACATGATGGTATGATAAGCAAAGCTGTTCCCAGGCTATTGCCCTCTTTAATAGAATCCCCAAAATCCAGGAATCTGAAACAAAAGCTTGTTTGGGGAGATGTTCCATACTTCTTCCTCACTAAATTAATTTCAAATTGGTTTCAAATCAGTAACCCCCAACATAAATCTTGTTCAGACAGTACACAGTGTGCAATGTGGGATTGCACCATCTTCCATATCTCAGATGCCTCCTCATTCTGAATCTCCAGAGACAAGGATGGTGAGAAAACACGAGGGAACTACAGCTTTGTTCATTAGCTCTCCTCCAATTATGTTATAGCCCTTACATTATTTTAACATACAAGTTGTTTTTGCCAAGGTCATATTTAATGTATGCTACAGTATAATCAACATTACAGGAGCTTGTGAGCAGTCAAAACACCCACGATGAAAAATGAAGATGGAAAATTAGAACTGAGAATTTGTAGACTCAACTTGCTTTCCAATCTGGTAACTACAGTAAGTGGTTGATTCCTCACAGGAAAAAAATTGATTGCATCACTTAGACCAGAGCCTTCTGGAAGGAGGCTTAAAAGAATTCAGGAGGGAGTACTCCTTCCTCCTCTCCAGATGGAAAACAATTGCTGTCAGTAACAACTACATTTCAGATGAAGGAACTGGGACAAAACATTTTTGTTAAAAGCCGTTGTGCCAGGAAGACTAATCTGAGATTCTTGCTTTGTGAACATAGAAAAATAAACCACTACTGTAAAATCGGTTTGAAAGTCCATGCAAGCTCAGTACTTCCACATACTTTCTATCCTCCTCATTGGTAGTAGAAACAGAATTGAGGGGTGCCCTTTAGTTAGAAGGCACTAAGCTCCTAAAAATTGAAGATACAGTGCAGTAAAATATACAATACAAGAAGGCAAAACTTTACCCTCCGAAAAAGAAAAGGGAGATAGGAAATACATGTGCTTAACTCCATTTTACGAGTGGAAAATGAAGTGACAGATTAAGTGATCTGGTAAGGCAAAGACTGAGCTTTAAACCAATGACCTTAGTCCTCCCTGAACCTGAGGCAGGTGATTGTCCTTCTACGCTAACATTTTTCCCAGAACGCCAATCCAATTAGGTTTGCTTCTCTCTAGCAAAGGGAAAATCCATCTTGGAAATTAATTTGAAATTTTATCCCACACAATTCTTAGAAAAAATGACAGGCTATAGGCAGAACATCATACAGCAGCATCACATTAAAAATTATTATGGCAGCCAGGTACTGACACACACAACTGTTAGTTATTTACAGGATAGGAAAGAAATTTTATTCTGCCTTTTTGGGAAAATGAAAACCCTCTCAAGGCACCCAGGATGCATCAAAACTGAACATCTATTTTATCAGCTCAGGTTTATTGGGCTATCTGGTACCTTTAATAGAAAGCAGATTGTGGGTCCATTGTTGTAAAATCTGTATCGACTACATGTAAAACTATCAGATCCATTCAGTGATTTAGCTTCCAACAGTGGACATCTTATCTGGTTCCAAGCAGTATGATGCATTCTGTTCTGTGGGTCCTACAGCCAGCTGCTTGACACTGCGTATGCAGACGTAGAAGGACAGGCAGCAGAGGGGCAACAATTGGGTGCAACCTCACCGCGGTGCGAGGGATCGGAGTGACACCACAGCAGCCGTGGAGAGATGGAGTGGGACACATCGCGCTGCAGAGTGACAATGATTGTAACGAGTAGTGAGTGCAAGCGGTGGAGATGGAAATCCAAACAGCCAGGCATTTGGCAGCTCACAGTAGCAGGGTGCAGATTAGCGTCAAGGTCAAATAAACATCATAAAACATTGCTTAAGCTGTCAATTAAAAGAACAAACAAGCTCATCATAATTATACAAGATAATTGTTATCTGCTGGGTGTTAATTAGATACATTTTATCAGATCTGCTGTCACTGAATGGAGGGTAAAACTGGTCAAAGATTTTTTTTTTTAATTGTAATGATTTCATAACTAGTTTTATTCTCCCTTCAGATGAGAGTAATGTCTTATTTTCCCTGGCTATGTTTTCTTGACTATGTTCCTTCTGTTAATAAGTTTTAAATTTTCAGAATGAAATTATCTTACTGTATAACTAAGCCTACCAAAGAAAAGCATGTATGGAAAAAGACCTAAAAATATGAATTTAAAAGGTATTTCCACTTTAAAATGAAAATTAAAAAAAGACTTTTCCTTGTACAGTTTCAAAAAGAAGTGTTCAATTTTATTAATTTTGAATGAATTAAATGGAAATTTCAACCCACTCTGAATCATAAATAAGGACAAAAATGCCTCAAAGAATGAAATTAGCATGCATCTTTAGTAATGCAGCAGTGGTCAATTATATAAGACAAGTACTTTTCTGGAAGGTTCCTCACTGCATCAGATAGACTTTGGATAGTGCCCTGAATGCAAGTGGGAAAGTCAGGATGGTCTCAGTCCCGTAGTGCAAAGGCTGCAGCCTCCCATAGCCACTCCTAACCGTGAGAACAAGGATGTGGAACAATCTCAGAGGCACAGAAGGATGGAGTAAGTGCTTAAGAAAAAAAAAAAAAAAAAGGTAGTAGTCCTGTTCAAAGCCTGATGAATAAAGCATCATGCTGAAATAAAAACAAAAGGAGAGGAAGAATGTTGCACAGTCACACACTTGCCTCCCCCTGTTGCCCTTCCATTACAGATATCCAAGCTGGATTCCTTTCCACCCTCACAGTTCACTGTTTATCTGCCCAGGTAACAGTTGCCTTAATGTGCCGCTTTCTGGCAAGAAAAGACAAATGCCCAGCATTTATTCAATCAATAAAAATATCTAAACTTTCAGCCTTTGGGGCAGGGACCTTTTGTTCTCTACTTGTTCATCACCAACCACATAACAGGAACTTCCTGACACTACTGTACTGAACAACAGTGATGAAAAAGGAGGGTTAGTAGGCCAGTGGAAATACCAAACTTCAAGCTTCATTTAAATTCAGGATTGTCTCGTTAGAAGATAACTGATATTTGTTTCATAAGCTACAGAGTTTGATCTAATTTGTTCTGGGTTTAGCACAGAAAGAAAATACCAAAATTTTTTTGAGGAGAACAGTGGCACAAAGGTTTACCACACAGGGCCGAAAATAGTGTGAGAAAGGAACTGACTTCAGCTTGAATAATAGTCATTAAATCAAAACACTGGAAAATGCATTCCTTGTAAGAACATAGCCACTGGAGGTTTGCCCAGTCCTAAACAAAGAGTAGCAGTTCACAGCTGTAGGGGACATACTGCGGGTATACACTAATCTAGGGTTTAAAATGTACTTGTGGTCTGCAGCAAACTTGGGGATTCCAGCGACTGCTGCAAAAAGGCATCTCAGGTTGCATTCATTTCTGCATCTGATAAGAGAATTTCTCTGGAGTTCTTTCTATCTTCCTTGCTTAACTACTGGAAAAGTTACGTTTAGGATTTGTACTAAAAGAGGAAAAAAAAGAATTTCCAGAGTTATATGGGCATAAAACTGTAAATCCACTCAGATTATTTCAAGCAATAGGGGTTGTTTTCATGGCAAAAGTGTTGTGGACATATTCCAAGTAGTACTCCTCCAATATGGTGACAAAGTTCAACATGACTCATGCGTGCAGGTAATTGATATTATTAACACAAACAGAAAATTTGAGGTCACTACTGGCAAGCAACATAAAATTGTTTGTTTTTTAAGAACACTGAGAAAGGATTACAAGGCAAACTGAACAAAGATCGAGTTAAATATTTAATATATACATGTATATTTAATAGTCATCTAACAATACCTCATTCATAGCATATGCAACTTAAATGGACCACAGGTTGAAGATATTTCCTCTTGTTTCACAAGTTAAACATTATAATACAACGTCGTTTTTTCCTTCCTTCCTAAATTACATGTCTGTGTTACTGGTTAGTAGTAGATACAGCTGATACTTAGGTGAAGATCTGAGACCTTTCATATCTACAGAGTCCAGAGAACTCAGAAAAACTGGATAAGGACTTCATTCAAAAGGCTTACAGTCTCTCCTCCAATGGTTCAAGCTTCACATACCAAAGCTCAAATGAAACTGAGGGAACGATCCAAAGACTATTGAAAGCAACAAGGACCTCCCTCTGTGGTTATTAAGAGGTCTTGTATCAGCAAAATGAGAAGCAAACAGTCACTCAGATTAAAAAATAATCAGGAGAGCAGAGGAAGGAATGAAGTGACAGTCAGCAGAGCCTGTTAGCTTGTCATATTCTTCAGAAGTTTAGTCTAAGTTGGAAGAATTGGTCCCTTGCACTTGAGCTTCTTGCCAAAGGAGCTTTTCAGAGAGAAATTTGAGATAAGAGGAGGCAGGCATCTGTCACAAGTCACCTTTATCAGTTCTAGGATGCATGATTGCTAACAAGGCTGAACACATTTGTTTTCATGAAACACCACCAAGAATGGAGGAAGTCAAAGAAACATTTGTTGCTACTTCTTGCCTGCTCTAGTAAAGAAATTCATCACGTGCAACCTGAAGGAGCAAAATTTGACTGTATTACTCATATTCCTAGAGATGTGAGATTTGTGGAAAAGAAATAAAACATAAGTTTTCCAATATTAGAACATATAGGAGCCTGGGAAACAATAGGAAACGCAGTCAGGTACAAGCTTTTGTCTTCTGCAGAAATCAGCATAGCAGGGAGATTCAAACTTCCAGTATCATTCCAAAATACAGAGTCCAGAGGATATTTGTTTTAGAATAGCCAAGGGGCATAACCCAGCACCCTCAACAGCAGCATTTCTCACCTTGTCTGATGAGATCGTGTCAGCATTGTCTGCGTGTGCTGCAATCACTGAATTATGTTGATTGTTTAACAGTAATAAACAGCTCATCTCTGTCCAAATCCCTCTTTGGAATAAGAATCAGAGTCCCTCAGAATTAGCAGCTTGAGCAGCTCGCACTGAGGGCTCTGAAGCACACCTGCGGTGCTGCCCTGACAGACAGGAGCTGACAGGCAGAACACTTGCCTCCCAGCGCTGCTCACTGCTGCGGTTACGTCTCAGCTCCCAGCACCGAGTTCTCCTCGCGTGCGTGTTCCTCTCACCCACACCAGACCTTAACAATCATCCATCTGACCCACTTTTAGTGTCATATGTAGGACACGCAAGGGAATTTGTTTTCATATCTGGAACAATTCAGATTTTATTTTCTTTTGCCTCCAATGGCAGAGATACGTACTGAAGGGCATATTTTTCAGAACTGTTACTGTGCATGTCAAGCAATGCATACACCTCACTGCTGCTTTCCATGACGGCAGCTGAGTTCCTGTTACAGTTTTCTGCTCCTGTGCATAACAAAAGAAAAGAAAGTCAACCAAATTAAACTGATTTGATTACAAATCTCCATTTTTGATATTATGATTTCCTTACGTTGCATATTTTACAACAAAAGGCTGCAAGGGTGCAACCTTTCATCTTAAACTGCCTAGAGTTCACAAGAACAACAGGGAAACTGGAAAATGGATTTGCAAAACAAAGTTCAGGAAACTGAATTAATTTCTTTACAGTAGGGTATATTAATCTTTTCCGCAGTGACAATTTCTTCCCTCTTCTCCTCCCATTATAAAATTCCTGACTGCCTTGAAAAACCTTTCTTCCTGATACACACAAGAAAAGGTCAGTTGTCCTGCTGTCCTGAACATGCATGTATGTGCCAGATTTTGACAAATTCTGCAGTCTTGCACTAACGAAGCAGAGTCACGAGTAAGAAGAACATGCAGACGAAGACAGAAAGATACATCTGTGGGTTCCAGAACACAGCCATTGCATTACAGATTTTAGAGCGCCTCAAAGACAGCAGAGAGCACAGGTCCTGGTGATCACACACAGCACATGTGGGAAGATGCACCTTGATTTCCTAGTAGGTGAACATAACTCATAGCTGGCTTCTTAGAATGGGCAAACTAAAGCAAGGCTTAATCTTGCCTCCTGTTGCATATTAAGTTATGCATATACCATGTTATTCGATGCGCACATTAATGTTTTCCTTCATTTGATGTTTGACATAACACCTACCTCATAGTGTACTGATTAGGATTTGATTTGCACCACTGCTTTCATATTAAATCATCATCTGCGCCTGTTAACATAACCTTTAACATGATCAACACAGGAATTGGGTATTTGCTGTTATTGTTGAACGCTACCTAAAGGTTACCCCAAAAAAATGGTGGTGTTGGCAGCGATCCACAGAAAGACGGGCTGATCAGAACCTGAATAAACCAGTCTGTTGGTACCCTTGTTACACTAGATATTTATTCATTGATGTTTTCAAGTCCTAACAAGGAATATGCAGGAAATATCACCAGAATTTTACCCACATTATTAATATAATGATGTAATGATATTTGTGTGAATGCGTTCTCACAGAATCACTGACCAAACAATTTTGTTGCTATCTGATGATGACCATGCATCTTACATCCTAGAAAGAATACACTGCCCATTTTGTACAGAAGACACTTATCAAGTCATTTAAATATTTGGAGTTTTGTTTGTTTGCCTTTTTAAATGTAGCTTTGTCAAGTTTACAGACTGAATTAAACATTTGTACAAAGGAGAAGAATCCAGTGCATTTTACAATAGGTATTGTTTAGTCTAGCACACTGATTTATACTCACAGGGGATAAAAAGCTACATTTCATCTTTTCTATTAGAGCTTCCTGAATACTGCCAAGAACTACTTGGAATAAAAAGCAAATTTCTTCCTGTGTTTGCAATTGTTTTTTTATTTCTTTCACTAACATATCATCTGAATATTTAAATTTATTTTTTTTCCTATTTTTAGGAACATTGACAGAAAATTTAAATCACATAAACGTTCTTCCAAAATATCTCTTCGTTTCCCTCATTATGTTTGCTTTGGGAACGACTTGTCTTATTGCCTTCGTGACTTTCCCCATGTCTTCATGGAAGCTACAGTTCACTAGGCATAGAATAATAAAATAATGAGTAAAACAAAACAAAAAAAAACAATCAAATGAATGACAACAAGAAAAAAACCCTCCCACTCAACCATATGGCTAAGATAACTAACTAAACATTATAAAACAGGCAAATGTGAAGGGCTCCTGACCAACTCAGTGTTTAAGAATATATGCACCAAGCGTATGCCAAACAATACAGCAGAGAGAAACTAAGAACATTCGGTCGTGGGAAATCCAAAAGCAGAAAAGGAATAAAGCATTTGAGTAAAGTATTTAGCATATCCAGTTCATCCAGTTCTGCTCCTTCTTCTTTAATCAGAAGGAAAACCAATTCATGTATTCTGAATGTGAAATATTCTCTATGAAGCACGCAACAAGTTATCTTTTAATTATTTTTTAAATATTTACACTGATAAACACATCACTTTCCTTCTCAATGCCAGCACACGTACTGTGGGATGTGGAGCTTAATAGGATACAGTTGTAGAAAGGGTAGGTTATTTTAAGCATCAACAGGAGATGTGGCTCAATCTGAAGGCAAAATAATACACGTGAGGTTTAAAAAGGACTCGGATTCATCCCTTACACTCTCCCACACCCCTGGCTGGTGTTTGCATAGGAAGGAGAAACAACATAGAATCATAGAATCATAGAATGGTTCAGGTTGGAAGGGACCTTAGAGATCATCTTGTTCCAACCCCCCTGCCACGGGCAAGGACACCTCCCACTAGACCAGGTTGCCCAAAGCCCCATCCAGCCTGGCTTTGAATACTTCCAGGGAGGGGGCATCAACGACTTCTCTGGGCAACCTGTTCCAGTGTCTCACCACACAACATATGTGTGCTCTTACAAAACTGAGAGATATTGAAGATTAATTAGTGAATTTTCTAAATCCAATCCCAAAGAAGGTATCTAAATAACTCAGTAGCAACTTTTAGATGATCCATTGTTTTAGAGATGGACTCTATGTACAGAATTTCTATACGGGTTGTCATTTCTAAAAAGCACATCTGGGGCACTCAAAACTTTGGGCCTGATTCAGGGTATCCCAATTGCAAAGAAATGCAAATTTAAGTGTCAGCTTCTCCACTAGTGTATCAGTACTTTTGTGCTAGCAAGTGCATGCATGCATGCATCTTCCTCATCACGACTCAGAATTTTGAGAGGAAGGCCAGTTTCATACAAAAATTTTGTACAGACTCATGAGTTTGGCTTTGTCCTAAGTCAGTCCTAGCTGGTCCACAAGAAGGTGGATGTTTTCTGAATTACAGCCAAACATTCTTTCCATGGGAGAGGGAAAAAGAGGGGTTTCTCATCCCTTGCTGGGGTGAATTACAAGAATTATGTGAATAGATGGGGAATTTCTTTTTGAAGAAGACCCACTTTCTCCATTCCTCCTGAAGGAACAAAGACATGCAAGACTGTATTTCTTTGTGCTGTTGCCAAATAGTGGATATTTATCATCATAATTAAAGAAACAAATTGCCAAAAACAAATATTATTTGCAGATGGATTCCTCTGTCTTCTGTGAAAATTCTCTGTTTACATTTCAAATGAGTGGAAAAATAAGATTATACAGTTGAAAAAGCCTCAGGCCAGCCATTAGCAGAGATAGGTGAGCTCTGAACTTTCTCCTGCAAAACACACCTGAAAGACTTTCTAATTTCTTAGCATGTTGACATTATTTGAATTCCTGTCTTACTGAAATATAGCCAAAGCTGAAGCTCTAGCCTCCAGAAAATAAACTCTTGTTTAATAACATGATGGGTAAATGTATCCAGGAAATGTCACAAAATAAATCTGAGATAAATTAAACAAAACTGACTTCCTTTCTTATGTCAGATGCCTCTAATTTTGGCAGCTTGGAGTAACAAAGGAAAAAAAGCAAGCACTTAGAAATGAAAATGTCTGTTTAGCATCAGAGCTGCAAAGAGAAAAGTAGCACATTTCAAAATCTGTAACAGAATATATGACATACAACCTGGGTCCTCTACGCTGTACATAACTCTCTCCTTGGTTTCACTCAGAAGAATATTTCTCTTCACTTACAATGTTGGCTGTTTTTTTGCCAGGAGGGCTGTGCTGAAGTCTTTCTCTGTGATAACAAAACTGCAGTTCCTTACTTCATTAAAGCACTTGGCCCACTCTTTTACTTCCTCCTCAGCAGAACTGCATTCTTTTCTGCAGGATGCTCTCCAATGCAGGGTTACACACAGACTTCCGGGAGGGCTGAATGCCACGAGAGCACAAGAGGTAGGATTTGCAGGCTGCTACCTGAGCCTGTCACCCTTTACAGATGAGCTACCCAGGCGGCTGAGCTGATGCTGGCTGAAATAAGGAAACAATTATCTTTGCACCTGGCTGAGTCCTTTAGATCTTGCTAAGAGATAGATGACCAACCATGAAAAATATGCCAAATAGCAGCCAAGAATATTTAAGAGATTAAATATGAAATTTGCTTAAGTCCCATGGGTAGAGATGATTTTTTTTTTTTGGCCAGATTCTCTCTGAATACTGCCAGGATGCCTACTCATGTGCCATTCTAACCTTACTGCCTGCTCTGGATTAGGGCTCCATTTCTCTAGAGCACCAAATGCTGTTCTGACTACAAAAGTCATACACCCGTGATTAAGCTACACTTAACAATAGATTTGGAATAGAAGTGGAAAAGTCTGTCAAATGAAAAGATAAGCAGGAACTAAAGAAGAGACTTATCCCTTGAAATAAACCAGGGTTAAAAAGTTCTCTTGGCCAAGCTTTGCTCCTCTAGCTGCGTAAAGAATTTGTTCTCCCATAGAACTCTCCATTTGGTTGGAGACTTACAGAAACTAAACATTTTCACAGCAGTCTTTGAGAAAGGAAATATCACTTTCTTCACATGAATGAAGGAAAAAAAAAAAAAAGAGAATGATGTCCTTAGGATCATACAGAATGGAACAAAGACCAAAGAAAAACACCCAGAGCATGCTAGCTCAGCACTGGAAGAGTTCTTGGAAGCATGAGACAGTTCCACATATTGTGATCACAGAGCATCACATGGTATAAAGGAGGGGATGGGAAAGTCTCACTGCTTCCCACAGAAAACCCCACAGTAATAAGCCTGGGGAAGGAGTATTCCCAGAAGACTTCTTCCCACATCACTTATTTGAGGGGGTGGGACTTCAAACCTCAAAATATGCAGCTTGACCTGACATACTTGTTTTTGCACAGTCTCAGACAGACAAGGCAGCTACCAGCTCAAGGCATCCTGTTACCACTGTACAGTTCCAGAGTTTATTTGGAGGGTTTTCTGAGCCAGCTATCTCCATACCAATCTTCCTGTGTCTTGTTATGGAAGAACAAAGGCAAGGGAGCTTTGCAAGGCGAGAAAGAACCCTGAAGGTCTGATTAGTGGGAGACACTGCATGGTTCCTTCCTCTGTGGGAAGCGAGGAATGCAGCCTGCCTTATGCTCCAAAAGTAGAGTCCTGGGGGGCAGGTATTCTTGAGTGCTTATGCTACATTTGACGCTACCTGACACCCTCCTACAGCAGAGAGGGCACGATTCTCTGCACCTCAGCTTCTTCCTTATCACCTCAATGATATTGCTTCATAGCAATGAAGCAGCTAAGAATGAGTGGCAGAGCCCATTCAAAATGAAAAAGCATTATTCATTTTTCTGCAGTTTCTGCACAGCTTTGCAGTTACCCTAGGTAGGTCACTAAACGCATGCTTCTCAAAGCAATTGAAATAAGGAAATTCCTCATTTCTTTCCTGAGTAATGATACCAATAAATGTTATGCCACCGTGTACTAAATCAGCATAACCCTTCACGGCTCATATGTCTTGAAAGTGTTTATTCAACTTGTTTTTAACCGAAGAGGACTGCAGCACACTACTGAAAAAGGAAGGAGGAAAGGGAGACAGAGATCGAACAAGCCTGACTTATTGTTACAAATAACTGCTGTAATCTCATAGTGATGAGAAATTTCTGAAAATAGTTATTTTCTTGCACATTATTGGGAGCCACAGAGGCTCCCAATAAAAACCAGAAACTTTGAAAGGGAGAGGTGCTTATACGAATGCACGAATTTAAAAGCCCAGCCAAGCACAGAACAGAAACAAGGCAACTTTAGCCTCCAGAGAAATAACCTTCAAATCACAATTTGACAAACAATATCAACAACTATCAGGAAAGCAAGCGATCTAGCTGACTGCGGTGTTTTCATTCCCTTCTCAGCAGTGTGACCTCATCACGGTCGCACTCGCACAGAATCCTATTACTGCTGCCTCAGCTGCAGAGCTGCAAGACAAAGGAAGGTTACAGACATCGCTCCCCTCTGTGCTTTGCTAATCAATAGTTTTTATCTAATTTCTTTGCTTCAAGATACAGGAAAACAAGGTGCTGCATCTGAAATGAAAGGCTGGGAATAACTGAGCTTTGAGGGAATCAATACAAAATAGAATAGCTGACAATGTCATTCACCTGAAACACTCTGAAGAAAGAGTTGAAGTTTCTTTAATTACCTAGATGTTTATATTTTTAAGCACTGACTTAGTGCCCACAGAAAAATTGGCTTTATGTAATAACCAGTGTGGTTTCAGAACTTTCTGAGCTACTGGTTAGCCTGCACAATTTCCTTATATTTCTATTCTGGGTTGAAGTTTCCCTTTTGCTGTCACTTTGGGACTCAGCATGAAGCAGCTCCGACAGCTTTGCACTCAGGTGGATAACTTACACATGACAACACAGCAGCTGCGCCCTGACTAGCAGGGATCCTTGTAACTCAGCTGATGGACAGTTATTGCAATGGACATACTTTTTTTCCCTAAAGTCCTAGATAGTTTTTAGCAACCCCACATAATACGATTTCCTTTTAAATGTGCTAATAAGAAGCATAAAAGCCCAGCACTACTTAAACTAGAACCAACAGAATTAAGAGATTCCCCTAACAGTAGAAGAAGTAACCCACATATAGCTAACCCAGAAGAGAACAATAAATCAGAATTAAGAAATGCAAAATGGAAGTGTCAATTTTAAGCATACTCTGTCACTTCCTGAGCACTGAAGGGCTTCTCTCAACTAAAGCACACAGAAAAAAGTTGATAAGAAGGCTGCACAGCCCACTCCACTTGCCTTAGTGCTTCTCCAGAGAGTCTTTCACACAGGCTATCAACAGCAGCATGAACCCATTCCTTTCCCCCATCTCAAACTCTCATAGTGTTCCTGTGGGAAGTCATTAATTCCTTACAGCTGGTGGATCTCTGCACTCATGACAGGCAGCTGTGTTACTGCATCCTCCCCTGCCCCCCCAAGGGTGAATTAACACTTTCCCAACAGCCCCTTTGCTAACACAACGCGCACTACTACACGTTCTCACTTTGTTCCAACATTTATGTCCTAGGCAGCAGGAGGGACATCAGAGTGGAATGCATCCATCCCAACTCCACTCACCAGAACCCTTCTTTGAATGCCTTACACCTAAGGGACTTCAAGGTCAAAAAGACCGTACCAAGTCTTTACAGTTCTCCAGTTGAATGTGTGCATCAGTCTCTGCAAGACTGAGAAGTAGGGCACCTATCATACATCCATGCTGCTCTGGGATTCTGAACTGAGCCATTTCTTTACCTGCTTCCCCTAGGTTTTCTCAGTGAGTGCCTGCCATGTTGCAAAATGCTACTGGCAAGCAGTTCTTCCTACTAAATACAAGAGCAGAGAAGTTCCCTTTATTCAATCGCTTGGTGGTTAGGTTGGTCAGGATGCAGATGGACTATTTTTCTGCGTTTGGAGGGATTCAAACACACTTTCTCAGAGATGTTGCCTGCTTGGAGGTAATGATACTCACCACTGGGTTGCTGCAGAAAAGAAACAGTTCCCAGATCCCTCGTGCATTAAATAGCACGAGTCCTGCTTTATGATAAGGGGAAAAAATGGGGACTGGAGAACTTACCTTGAAAAGAGTGTTCCCCGCATCTAATCCCACATGGAGAGAGACGCGAGTCACCAGCACTGAGCAAGGAGCCTGGAGTATGGCTGAGTGCATGCCTTCTCCCAAGCAGCTTTACGCAGCTTCCTCCCAGCGGGTTGCCTCTTCTGGCTGCCATTCTGAGACTCCTTGCTCAGGGCTGGGGATCCCACTAAGGGGGCAGGAATCTAGAGCTCGGCGTTTTGGCGTCCACATAAGACTTTGGGTCTTGATCTGAGGTGGGCTTATTGCCCCCTGGCAGATTCCCTTCACCTCATGCTGCTATTAGAACAGCATTATCTTAGGCTTACGCTGAAGAAATTGTAAAATCAAGTGAATGCAAAATTCCTTCTGTCGCAAAAAGTAGCTCTTTCATATGAACTGTAACTGCTTCACAGCTGAGACTTCTCAGCTAGAGTAAAACATTGTTTTTCAGTAAACCATAAGATTTAATTTTTGTATAATTACATATAATTAATATGGTTAGAGTATAGCATCTACAACCTCCCAAAAATGCAGAGCAAGCACCAACTACTTCAAGACGCTACTTCACTGCAGCTTGCAATCCTATTTTGGAGTGCTGTGAGTTTGGTCTAGAAGGGATTGCTTTAATTTAAGAATTTAACTGGAACAGTCTATAAAACTCATTCAGAATTATGGACTTGCTTCTGTTCAATGGATAAACCATTTTTTCTGGATTGAACTTTCATAAATCTGATGCTAGCCAGGTTTTTAAATAAAAATATCAGTTTAATGTAATGGAAAAGTACTCAGTTGTTAAACAGTAATAAGTTCTCCTTTCTTTTTTTGTGCATCATAGAACTGCTTGCAATATTGGTGGCTGGACACTGTACAGTGCAAAAGCGAAGATGGATAACCACTACTAAGTCCAAAGCTGAGTTGCAGGAAAGGCAAAAACTGCTCTGTAATATACGTTTACAGTATGTGTACAGTTGCTTGAGTGATGTTTTAATGCTAACCTGGCACAAAGATCAGCTGCTTACCCAGGGAAAACTACCAACACAAGCAATTCTTATTTTCTAGACAAATAGTAAAAATTCAATTTAATTTTGGTAAAGTTTCAGGTAAAAAAAAAAAGAGACATTTTTTGAAACGTCAAAACATTTCATGTTGACATTTTTTATCTGAAATGTTTGTCTCAGAAATGCCAAAAAGACTCAGTTTGACATTTTCCTAATTGAAAGATTTTGCAAATTGGCATTTTTCATTCAAAAGTTCAGGTAATATTTTTTAAAATCACCTTTTTTTTTTTTTATAGAAAGCTAAATAGCTCAAAAATGAAATGAAATCTTTTGTTTCAGGTCAAGTAATATATTTCCCATTGATCAAATACAACTTTAACATTTCCCCGAAAAGCTCAATTTTGTTTGAAATCACAATTTTTATCTTGCTATCTATTAAAAAAAAAGGAGAAAGAAAGAAAGAGAAATCTTGAGTAAATTTAGAATTGGAATTGATGTTTAATAGAATTCTTGTACTGGTTTTCCTAAGTCAGGTTCGTAAATGGGTTCTTGTGTCTCAATAAATGATTGTACATCACCTGAACAATTTTATATATCAAGGTGTACTTTTTACTCCACAAGCATGAGATAAATCATTCAACTTAAGCTTCTTTAGCTGATTTAAGGCCAATGGATTTTATTCTGCATTTGCCATGGTCTGAAATTTCTGTTAAAGTTTATTCACCACCAGAGGGTTCAGTTCACACATATATTTGTGCTTTGGTTTTGGCTGGGGAATGGCCATGATTTTATATTTATGAAGCTATATTAAAATTTAGGAAAGAAGCCTGAATATTTTTCCTGAAATAACATCAGCCAAACAAAGCTACAAGATAGAAATCTGGAGATGGATTTGATCAATTAGTAAATGAGCTGGGCCAGTGTATTGTTTCATTCCTCAATGGTGAAATCTCAAGCTACATAAAGTCAGAGATCCAGTTAAATGTTTCATTCCCAGTGTCTGATTTCTTTTTTGTGAAGTTGCATTCAGAACTGGCTAAAGCAATCTTAGAGCTGTGAGTAGGTTTCATGGAGATATTGCCCTCTATGGAGAGTGGATGGAGTTGCAGATGTTTGAAAAAGGTCAGTCCTAACATTTAGACTTTAAAGAGGGCCCAAGGTGGGGGAGCAGGGCAAGAGCCAGGAAATAAGAGGTCATGCATCCTGAATTGCCGGAGAAGTATCACAATAAACTACCAAATGTAATTTTCTAAGTATCTAAGTGGATAAAGATGAGTGTGAAATTTAACCTGGTCCAGGGATTTGTCAGCATCAAAAGAAGAGGTCCTACTTTTTCTTCTCTTTACTGCTTATTTTCGATGTGGTCAATCTCTTACTGCTGGAGCAAATCTGCTCCAGATAAGGAAAAAAGTGTAGACTCCATCGTTATTGACATTAATAACTGCATTGTTTCACATGGTACCTCAAAACTAAATGGGGAAAACAGTCTAGATCTATAAAATGGATGAAATACAGATCATAATATCTTCTTTGGGTAGTAAAGATCAGTGGTTCACTGGAAGGATATAATAAGTGGGTGCAATCCTTCATCTGTTACTAGGCAATATTTTCACTATAGATTTTGGTGGAAGAATACAGACTATACATACTCAATTTACTGATGAGAACCCAGTAAAAGAACTGCAAGTGCATTGGACAAAGACATGAATGGACAAAGCCATTCTATAATTCTATGAACAACTGAATGAAAAAAATCAATTCAACAAGGAGAGATACAAGGTTTTACAGTTAGGCAAGAAGAGCTAGATACACATAGCACAGGAGTGAACAGGAGACCAGATGAGAATCTAGCTATTCCCACAGATCACAAACTGAGCAAAATTGAATAACATCGTGAATTTTTGGGAAGTGGCATTGCTTTTGGGACATGGGAAGCCATCTTTCTGATCAACTGATCATTCCCAAGGCCTCACCTTGAGCCCTGTGTTCAGTACAGCATTTCCAGAAGGCTGTGGACCACTAGGAGAGAATCCAAAGAAGTGCTATAAGAGTATGAGAAATTCAAGTGCATGAGGAAATCTTGATGGAACATAGATCGCTTAGGGTAGAGAGGAAGAGATGGGAGAAAGATGTGAAAGCACTACACGCAAAGGTAAATCTGTAGGAGACAAACTGTTCTTCATGTCCATTTTCAGCTGGACAAGAAGTAAGGAAGTTAAATTGCAGCAATGAATATGTCACATTAATACAAATTATTATTAATTATCATCATTATTAATTTATTCATACTGTACTGTGTGTCTGCCAACATGCTTCAAAACATTGCCAGGCTGTGGGCACTTATGGTTAGTTACCACTAATAAAGTTCACCCCAGAGACCACTTCTGGGCATCAGCCAGCTGGTGTAATCTTTCTTTTATTTCAACAGAAAAGCTTACTTGCGCAGGCCTATGAAGGAAGGCATTCTACATGCTTAATGTTGAAACAGTAGTTTAATGTCCCTTTAGTTATCTGTTTACTAATGGAGGAGAAGAGACATGACAGCTGTAGAATTCTTCAGTTTTTTAGATTATTTGTTTGGGTGCAAGTTGGCCAAGAGAAGCAGCACAGTGAGGCTCATGATTTGGGCTCTGCTGCAGCAGTAGAGCAGTGACAGCTCTTTTCAACTTTAACTTGATTCATAGCTTGATATTCATTATGATTAATGGACAATCTCAATAGAGTTAAGTTTTATTTTACCAAAGACTAGTTAAATAAAAATTATTAATAAATAGTTTTCTCAGTGTCGCCTCCAGAAGATGTTCAAAGTAGAGAGAGAAAGAAAGAAAGAAGTAACGCATCTTTGGTCCTGAATAGAAATAGAGTTTGAGGATGTAGAATGTCAGAAGCCTAATACAGACTCAGTCCAATTTTATTAGTAGTTCTGAGCCTCAGAAAAAATGAAAAAACATGAAGCAAAATCCAGAAGTCACATTAACGCTTTAACATATCATACAATTAATCTGTGGCATATTCAGACTCAAGTCAAGGGGTCAAGATCCTAGGTGGTGTAACAGCAACCTGCAGTTAGATGGATCACACAAACGTTAGTCAGGTTCAACACCTGTAAGGAACACTACTCCTGACACTGATTACTTGTACTTTCCTCCTAAGCACCATCCTATCTAGAAACATGATATGCAGAATAAGAGAAATTTCCATGTCTGGTCTTTTTTCTGTTAAAAGAAAGAACTTAGCAGCAATGAAACTCTGATTTTTTAGCAACTATGTCATTTTAAACAAAACTTAAGAATTCAAAAAGGATCATTATAAATTTCTACATGAAACAACCACCTGTTCTGTTTGAGGTCAGTTTTTGTTCCAGAGTTTTTAAATATTGATTTAAAATGCACATTTTACAGCCTTAAGCAGGATATCAAAATGACACTCTCCAAAGAACTGAAAACTTAAAAAATTTCATCAGTGAAAATTTGAAAAAAAAAAATGAAAATATCACAGAATTTCATTTCATTCATTTCCCATCCGAGTATTGCCAGGAAACCAACAGTGCTGGATTTCCACCACCTCTAAAAATACTGGAGAAAACTCTGTGGCTGTGATTCATTGAGGCAATACCCACATAGCTGTGGGTAGGACTTGTCTCACCTAGTCTGAGACATCTACAGTGTTGAAATCCCTGTCTGAGCTAGTCATCACAACTTCCTTTAATGTCAGCATGCTTGTGTGATACAACATTATGTTATGGTAGACATCTTAAATAGGTCAGATGCATCCTATTTCTCTCCATTGACAATGAAGGGAATATAGTTCAGGTAGTAACTTCTGCCTTGTTGATGTCTTATGCTAAACATTCATGTTTCTATATAAATGAAACAGTTATAACCTTAGGAGTCAGACTCAAAAGATATCACTCAGCGTATCTTAAGACAAGCACAATGAAGACAATGTCTACAAGAGGTGTAATTCTTTGCTGAATGGATTCTCTTCACCACCCACTAAAATTGACCTGGACAATCTTCTCCAGGGCACTTGCAATGCCATCTGCTTTCTTTTCTGTTGTGTCCACTTCTTGTTTGCTGCTAAAGGCAGGGATATGTAGGTGTCTTTGATAGTTTTGCTTCTGTAGCCCCAAGGACTTCAGCACAGAAATGAGATTTCATTTAGACACTGAAAAGATAGATATTGTGTAAAAAATTGTAATGATGTTCTCAAGGTTGTTGGATTAACTTCCCATTGCTATCACTGACAATGATTTATCCTGGTTGTTTAAATTCTGCTGGTAACCATAATGCAGTGAGGTCAACTATGCGCTCACTGTGCCGAGACAGAATTTTCCAAAGCAAAGCACGAATCTCTTCCTTTCTCTCAGTGCTCTTCTGATTCTGTTTGTAGTAACATGCACAGGGGGAATAAAATCTTTACCCTTGCTACCTAGACATCTTCATGTAGGTCATTCTCTGTTGTAATTGTGGAAGCTTCTTAAAAATCACAACTGACAGAAATCAGCTAACATGTATAAAGTAGCAACTCCATTTAATGGATGGAGACTAGTGACACAGCACTGCTTGTACTCTTCCACTTCAACCTCATTTGCTCAACAGAATGTAAGTGTTCTGGCTTTCCAAGCAATTAAGGGATCTATCTTCTGAACTTAGCAGTTGGTAACATAAAGTATGTGAAGCCAGTACTTAGAATGTATAAACAAACCATTTCAAACTAAATGAAGAAAATTTCTTTTTGTTTTTTTTTCTCATCTGATGTACGGTACCTGATAAAGCAAAAGCAACGAAAAGCCACAGTGAACTGATCTGCAAAAATATACCAAAAGGATGTAATGGAGGAAAGAACATGGTCAGTGATGGAACGGTGAAAGCCATGATTTAGCAGTGGAGCAACCACACAGCGCAATCCAGCACAAACATGGTTATTGTGCTGCAAATGTGAGCTGGATCAGACAGAGTCATACCAGCCACGGCTCAGATTCACTAATCTGAGGCCTAAACTCTATGCTCATCATTATCATCAACAACAAGAAGTTAAAAATTCTCTTAAAGCCTTTTGATGGTTTCATTGTCCACAGTCTCAGAGGAGTTATTGACAGAAAAACCCACCATTAAAGCTTTGATGTGATACAGAGGTAAATGATTAAAACTTTCCTTTCTTCAAAAAAAAAGTTTATGAACTGAAATTTTTTTTGAGATCTCATTCTTCCTATTATTGTACTGCTGCTCTCACAGACTACCATCAGTGGCAAACAACAATTTTCCTCTTCAGGAAAACAGAGCCCATTCTCCAATGGCTAGTGCTTAATTAACTCTGGCACACGGATAGGGCCAAAGAATCTGAGGGACGGGTCAGAGCTCATGCACCATAAAGGCACAGAGCAAAATGACAAATACGCTCCAAAAAACAGGTAAGTACTTGGAGGCTTCACTGCTGAAGTAGTCATCTTCAGTTCAAGTCAAATGGTTTATCCAGGTCTCCAAGACTGAGATATGCATTATTCCATTCCAGGTTCACTGTGTGAGCTGTCACTGCCTTGAGAAAATCAGCTCCTACCTACAGTACAGTTCTGGGGCTCTCCTTCCTGATCCCAAGTAAGGCAATAGGATCCTGTCCCTCTGGCTGTGGTTCTTGTTTGCAGCATGGAGTACCTGCACAATTCCTGTAAGCACAGGGACAGAGTCTGGTTCACCTCCAGTTGTGCTCTGTGCTGTAGCAAATTACAGCTGGTGAAGAATCCATCTCCCAAGAAGACAAGATGTGTTTGCCCTTTCTCCTGCCTGGCAATTCAGTTCAGGTCAGGAGTTGATTCAATGAAGACATGCAAGGGGACATGGGGGTGAAGAAAAAAGGAGGAAATCTTTGCCAGAACGGGAAAGTGTAGTAAACCAGCCCACTTGTGGTGATGGGAACCAGACCTCCAAGTCCTGGTAAGTCCAAGGTCAAAAGAAAGGGAGAAGCTACCTCCTACATTTTTACAGCTAGAATCCAGGAGGGATCTTTCCTTCTTTGTTTGGCAAATTATAAAGGATGTTTGAATGCCATTCAGGGCACTAACAAGCCTAGTACATACATTCCTTCAGCCAAATTTGCCAGCCATCACATCACATGAATTTGCATTGAAGCTTAGTTGCCTGGGACTTTTTTAAATGGTGAGCACATTCAGCTCACTATATATTCTCATTGTGTAACCATCTATCTATCCATCATCTAGTATATGCACAGCTATAAAAGCACAAACCAGATTGTCATTGTTATTTTTTGAGAAAACATTCCTTTGTTCAAGTGCAAAGCTTTGTCTCCTTCAGTTGTACTGGGTTTTAGTTATTCTAAAATCTGACTTTATAAAATCCTTCTGCAGAAGCAGATAAAATGAAGGCTCTCTGTGTAGGAGTGATTAGTATTCTGTAGTGTCGCAGTACGTTTTCATACTGATTTTTGTGTGTTTTTCCCCCTTCAGAATGGTACATTTGTGGGCTCTACATATCTTAAAATAGATTGAAGATAACATTTTTAAAAATCTACTCTTGGGCCCCTTAATTATGCAAGTTTTTTGCAACTTTTGAAGGAGGATTATTCACTTTGGAAGACAAAATGTAGGCAACTATGCTTCTGGGGCCAAAATCAAATGCAACACTGTTTGGAAAGAAGGCTGAAAATGTTTGGTTCCTATGTGCTTTCCTTTAATCCAGGTGCAGAGCTCCTTGGGAATGCTAACATTGTATAGTTTAATTATTTCTGTAATACATTTGTGGAAAATAGATATTTCCTAATGATATAAAATTATCATAATGACAAGGACACAGCTTTGCAGCAAGCTCCATATCTCCTCAGAAGTGTTGAGCAACCCTCGCTGCTGTCTGTGGGAGCTGCAGTTGCTCACACTGGAGAATCAGGGCCTAATCAGGCCTTGCAGTTCATAAAAATTCACAAAAGATATATGAGACTGTTGCAAAGCCTGAGCCTCATATACGTCACTGGAGCACTCAAGTGAGATATGGCATCAAGAACTGAGCAAATATTTAAAACAGAAGCAACTCAAAGTACACAAGCCAATCAATGGGACATATGAGTTGATCCAATGCCTAATGTAAGGGAAAAAATATTAACAAGAAAGTAAGACCAGAAAGCCAAAAACCATTGTATTAACCTTTTGAATAAGGCTTTTGAATAGGACCCATCTAAAACAAAAAACCATGTTTTTTTTTCTTCTGTTCCTATATATATTTTATTTACAATTTAAAAGAGTTACTTTTTTTTTCTTGTCCATGAACAGCGTTTTCTTTTCTTGTTTTCTGCATGGATTTTCTATACATAAGCAATTGCCTTTAAGCCCAGTATCATTCCATTGACTTCAGGAGTATTTACTAATATGCTTAGAGTTAGGCACATGCTTAATTATCCAGCAGAAAAGGGACTTTAAATAGTTCTCCGATATGGGAAGGCTGTTTTAAGTTAACTAGAAATCTGATTTGCCGTGTGGGAACCTTTGTCTCACTTCCATGATTGAGGGCAAACCATAATGGAGTAATGGACAGATAATGCACTTAACTCCACTTTTTAAAACAATATTTTATTGATTTAACTGAAAATCCCAAGTTTGTGGATTTACTCTCTATAATCCCAGCCAATAACTGTGTTAAAGGAAAATGAAGGGAGGGAGAGGGACGGGGAACGCCAACATTTCACTCTGAAATTTTAACCCTTTCAAGTGTTTTTTCTTTTTAAAGCTCTTTTGTTTCAAAAGATGGCATGAAACAAAGCCAGAAGCATTTCTTTGGCAGACCAATTGGAAACACAGATAGAGAAGAAAGGCAAACAGGGACAGCCCAATTTATGTCACAGCTCACTACATTAGAGAATGTCTGAGCCCTGAATTTTTTTCTCTGTTCATGCCTGCACTCCTTTGATGATTACTTTATCTGAAAAAGATAAGACATTATGAATTTGATTATGGCATCACTCCATGTGGTTTGACAGAGCCTCCAGCACACTGGCAAATTGCTGTCTGAGCAGTTCCATTATTTTTGCATAGCATGGCTCAGAGTTAAGGACTAAGCTGGAATAAATATAGAATTAAAAAAAAATGATAACAGTCACTCTTAGCCTTTAAAGAATTTACTCTTCTAAAGTTACAGTGTCTTCCCATTACTTGCAATGTCATTCAGTTAAACATTAATAATTGCTGTCCTGTGTATTACCTGTAAACTCAAAGCAATCCCAGAGCCCAGCTCTACAATGCTGAAACGTCATTTCGGACCAGCTTTGAAGAATTTAATCAGTACTTAAATTGCACAGGACTGACAAGGAGAACTGTTGACAGCAGTTTCTTTGAGACTGATCATATAATTTTCAAGCTGAATTTTATGACTGTGCAGTATTTTAAGTAGGAGAACAGTACAGTAACTGTAATTTTAACAAGAGCGACATTTTATGTGTTTGGGTTTTTTTCTATGCATTAGTCTGGAATTTATGCACTTAATAGTTTCTTAGTTTAAGGACTTCAGTCTTGGTACAAAGAAAACTAACATGTACTACAATTTGGGGTAGGTCATCTGAAGAGCAAACACATACATCACTGCCGCTGGATGTTCAGAAAACCAGTTATGTATTATTATTATGCCTTAAAAACACAAGCCTGCAGTCAGAGGGAAGGCTAAGGAATTCTGAACTTGGAGCTGTTAAACTTACTTCTGACTCCTTTGTTCCGTAGAGATCCTAAAAGCAAAGAAGAATGACAAAGTTTGCGGAAGACCTTACACTGAGGACATCCCATCCAAAGAAGGAAAGAAAGCTGTTTGTGGACACAGTTAATTTTGACTTGTAAGTATGCAGTAATCCATTTGAAAAACAGTGGCTTCTAGCCCTTCAGCTAGGGCGTGAGCAGATTTGTTTTCAGCCACAGCTGGGAGAGCAGAAACTTCCAGGATGGAGCAGAGGCTGAGAGGAGTGGAAGGAGAGAATTTTAAATAAGAATATGACTTTCCTTTTTTGAAAATCATTTTTTGACAATCATCTTTGGTAAAGCACTTACTGCCTTCAGCTACCATGATCAGTGCAAGTACTGGCAGGAATCCAACACTGGGCCTGACCAAAGCTAGGGAACACATTTGGGAGAGCAGAAACGGCAGCTTCATCAGTGGAAAGCAAAAATTGAATTCATGAGTACAGGATGTTCACGAAGTGATGCAGGGAAAGAGTGACTGCTCCCTTCTATATCATAAGATGCTTGTAAAAGGTGTATAATCCAAAGGCTAAATCCTTCATTAACTGGCAAATAATGCCCTTTCTTTTCTTAAGTAAAGACAAAGTAATCTCCCACAGTATCTCGAAGGGTGCTAAAATATGGACATATATCTCAGATGGACTGGTACTCGTACACCCAGCTGGTCTGAGAAGCAGTTTAGAAGTAAAACAAAAGAAATAAGGCCAAATAAAGGAGTAAAAGAACTTCTCTACCAAAGGAGATACCCATACCACATGGCAGCTGCAGATCAGCCACAAGCACACACCTGTGTATTTCTCTGTGTGAGCACGTGTGGCTGCATGTATATCTTTCACTTCTCAGGACCTAAACCTACTTCATTTCCTGAGAAGGCCCCCCATGATTGATCCAGGTGCAAAGCAAGTTACAAGTGATAACAAGTCTTGGTCTGCTTCTGTTTCCCAAAGCTTAAAGCTCGTTGTGTGAGACACAGGTACTGCTGCAGCCTGCATGGAGGGTTCGGTTGTGCAAAGGCCTCCTCCTGGAAATCATTTCTAACTGTGCAAGTTTCCTGGGCCTGCTTTTGCATATCAGGTTTGCATAGCCTGAGCTCGGGTTGTCTGCACAGCTCGCTTCCTCCTCAGCTGACATGGTGTGCATTAAGCCAAGGCAGAGAGGCCCCCCGGCTTTGATGTACCTCACTGGGATCCAAGAAAAGTGTATAGAGAGTATTTTAATAATTAAGAATTATGGATATGAAAGCAAAGCTGTTAGCATTGCCAAGTTCAGCCATAGTCTTTGAAACAAACTCCGTCAAAATGCGTTTCTAAGAAGAAATTATGTTATAAATTATTTTTATGGAATGTTCCAAAGTTAAATGAATATTTAGATTGCAGTTCATGAAAACCTCCTTCTTTTGAAAAAGTGTTTTCATTTTTTAGATTTCTCTTTGTCAGCATTTCTAACAGTAAAAATGACAAACTTTCATGGGTAGGTGCCAATGGAGACAGCTGTATTTTATTATTGAATACTTCTGGTGCTTAGTTTGGCACCAGTCCTGTTTATATTGCTAGTAAGATTTCATGCAAGCCTTTGCAAGGTCTTGTGTTTAAACTTAAATGTCTGATATGGTTTGTAATTGATTCCACCCAGTTCCTTCCCTCCTCCTTCTCAGTCCATTTTGTAAAAGAGAATTTATTATTGTGTGGGGAACACAAACCTTCCAGTTCTGCAAATTCAAAGACAAAAATTCCACAGCAAGATCCTAGAAACCTCTGGTGCTATTATGATTCTCTTCCACTGCTAAGAGAATGTATTAATCCCTGCAGTTCTTGCCCTTGGATTCTTATTTTTGATGTGTTTTGAATAACTAAATTTTCTCAAGGTTAAATCAAACCAACTGATGTGCTTCCCAACTCAGAGCAAAAATCTAGCTCCTGGCTGTACTCCCCTACTCCCCTGTTTTTTTGGTTCTTTTCTGCCATAACCTCTATGCTCATTGTGGATATACCACACAGCTTACTACATGCTTACATGAGAAGCAGTGAATATCAAAAAACAACTTCATAATAATATCCTTTAAACAGGAAGGTGGTTTGTTTGGTGCCTTTCTGCAAAACACCGTAGGGATGAACTTTGCTTCTGTCAGGACTCACGTAACATGAACATGAAGTCACTAAGGTCAGAAGATTTGTTTTACAGAGTGAATTTCAGAAGGTGCAGAGGAAAAAGGGTTTTTTAAAACCCATCCCCTAGAGCTCCAGCATGGTAAATAAGACAGATTCATCTGCCTTGGTCTGGTCTATACAGAGCCAAATATAAACCAAGAATAAAATACTCACTGGCCAATTTAGCTTATAATGAGCTACTCCTAATGAGTAGCTAATCAGTGAACTGCACTTGGCCTTGCTTGTCATTGGCATGACCTCTGTGACAGCCAGTCTGATCACACCTCTTGCACCACTGCCATGCGCTGTCATAAATACTGCTGGGCCTAAGATGCTCCTTTTGGCATTTGCCAGTACAGTTAAGTATTGCAACAGCCATGTCTCTGGCTGGGATTTTTAGAGTTGCTGTACTACAAGAGCTCATGGTGTGCCATATTTTGCAGCGTTCTGATCTTGTCCTTATCAGATCATGCACAGAATTTCACAATATTTAAAATTAGGTTCTGCTTTTGTCTCATTTAATATCAAAACAGCTTCCATGCCTTTCAAAACTCATTCCCTATGTGCTGCTGATAACTATTATGCAGAGAGATTAAATAGGTTATTCACAATCAACTCAGATTCCCATGTTACTCTGCATCCTGTGGTGGGCCCCTGTTAAAACTGTAAACATACTCCCTTACCTCATTACTTTAAATTCTGTTACAGTGAGCTGCATTTGTAGCTTATCTTAGCATAACAAATTTCTGTATAGCCATAGCTGGGATGACAATGCGTTTCTTTAGAGAAAGAAAAACTATATGGGGCTTTAAAAGCCAATGCTTCTCTCCCACCCACCATAAAATCTGTCTAGAAACTTCCTGTAATCATCAAACTATGAAGATAATTGCCCAGGGTATGATTGTCCTTCAAGGGAAATGAAAGAATATTGTGCAGATTTCAATATGGAAAAAAGGTTATAATTGCATGCTATGCAGATATCGTTCATGACAGAATTACAACAAATATCATGTGCCAGTAACACAGACTAAGAGCTGTGGCGTCTAGCTAATCCCTCTCTCACGGGGTGAGCAGAAGATGGTGCATCAGTAAATTGGCACCAGAGTCTAATTAGCGTTCTCATTCAGCCTACTAAGTAGGAAGAGATGGCACAAGAACTAGATAATATTCGACAAGCAGATCTGGATTAATATAAATTGCAGACCCAAGGATCTCTAGAGAGTTCAAAACAGAAGCTAAAATTTTATCCAGCTTCCTCACACTAGAAGGGAAAACAGAAGTCTCAAAACATCTTTTGCCATCATGGATATGTAGCTAAATGAGCCCATGTTTCCTCTAAGTGTTTATTTCACCTTCTGTTATGCAGGAAGGGGAAGTAAGGCTAGGGCTAGGGTAATAACTTATCTTGAACCATTTTTTGAGCTAAAGGTCAGGTAAAGTTCCAGGAGAAGCAAGTTTCAGAGAAATGCAACTCTGAATAAAAATTCCCACGTCCAGCTCCCACTCCCATCTTGATGGGGATGATTAGCTGAAGTTTCCCGAGGAGCGTAGGTGTTTGTAACAAGTCAGAGAGAGAGAGAAGTGATATATTAGGTCATTTAGCCTAGTCTAGCACCACTGTGTGGATAGATCAACACTTCAGATTTCACACAGGACTCTCAGGCAGTGCGAAGCATATAACACAAGCATAATGAAGTTCTCTTCCACTTGGAAGGTGGACAGCTTTGCTGTGATTCAGCATTTGTCAAAGCTGCTGGACAGCATTCAAGATTCTTCCCTGGTACAAAAGCTTCACTACAGGCCTGCCTAGAAGCAGATAAGCCTTTTGATTTTAACATCTAAGGATAGGAAAAACATGTCAATTCTTGACTAGGGGCAGATAAAACAACCATTTTACTGGACCAGGATATCATTTCAGACTCCTAGACTGAAGGCGCATCCAGTAGGACCTTGACATGATACACGATTTGACAAGAGGCAGGTTTATTGATTGAACATCTGTCAGGTAAATAGAGCTTGCTGAGAAGCAACTCTGGTAAAGGGAGCTTGCTCCAGTGCCAGGCAAGTCCGTGCTATAATCAATTTGATTTTATGATGATAATAATTTGCATTAGATTTAGCATTCATTTAACTATGATTTAGAATTTCATCCTTAAGGAAAAAGCTGCAAGAACTGTAAAATCATGATGTATTGAGATAAAAACACTGGCTGGAGAAACACTAGCAAAAATCACTATTTTCCTTGCACAAGCAAGGAAAACAAGCACAGACATTTTCTTCATCACTCATTGACTGAGTCCTACTGACAGTATCCTGCAGCAGGAGAAATGAGATACTATTTATTAAGAGCCTTCAAGACAGGCTAGAAGTGTGCATCTGGGGCTCCTACCATGCCAAGACTATTTTGATTGCTTTGAAGTGAATATATAGTTTTAAAGCTTTGCCTTTAACTTCCATAGGGATAGAATTTGACTCATGGGACAGAAACTCACACTGTTTATATACAAGTGCAAACTGGAGCATACAGGTAACTTCTGTATTTCCCCGGACCTGGCCTAACTGCCAGTCCAGACTCATACCCAACCCTCAGCCAGAGTTCCCACCTCACCTACTAGAGCCTCCCAGTGTAATTCAGGCATTTTATGCTTTGGAAATTCAATTGCCAAGGAAAGAAGGCACTGGTAAATTATTTTAGAAAATGTGTTGTCTTTCCCCAGCCATGTGAAAGTAAACAGGTCCCACAGTTCTGGAGTGTACTCAGAGATAGGCATTACAAAGTCTGAAGATGTCTAAAACACAATTAAACCCATGATTGCCAGCAGCAAAGGTGAATACAGTCCACCAGGTCTTTAAGGAAAGAGGCCTTTTCCTTTACAAAGCATAAATCCTTATGAAGTGATGACACTGGTAATTAATTAAGCCATAGCTTCTCTGTATACACTGAGCAGAAGAAGCTTCACATCACCTCTCTACAGCTGTGCAACAAGCAGCACTTTAGTAGGATGTCTCTGTAAACTCCAGATTAAACAGTCCTCAAAGGCTGCTGGTGACAGATCAGCACAATGTAGTATTTTGGGATCTCAACAGCTGAGTTTTCAGAGGCAATCAGACATATTCAATTATTTGGTCTGGTAGGAGTGTTTTCATTAGGTTCCATCTGACAATATAAATGGAAAAACGTTAAACTTTTGATAACACAGTCAATATCAGAAGACCAGGTTGGAGATTTGACTTCAGAAAAAGAAAGAAAGAATTAGCAGTAAAGGCCAGATCTGAATTTCATTGGCATGTGAGCAGGTGGATCTAAATTTAAAAAAATCAAAACAAAACAAATCTGGTTCAGCTCAGAAATGGAACCATACACTTAAAAAGTTCAAACCGTCACTCCTTGTTTCTTTTCTCACTTTTGCACTTTCATTTTTTTTCAGTGGTTTCATTTTTATTTTTAGAACCAAAAAAATAAGAAGTTAAAAAAAAAGGAAAAATTATATCTACTGCAAAACTGACATTCTGGATGCTCAGTTTCAGGCCAGATGTGGCTTTTATTAGAAAAATTATAGAACCTTGAAAAAATAGGGCTTTTAATTATAAGGCTTGTGCAATGACACATTTCAGCCAGCCTCTGGAAAAAAATCCAGAGTTGCACATTTCAGCAGAAATGCATCTGTTGTTAGACTGCAAAATATAAGAGGTGCCATCCTTCAGCTGCTTATTTAAGAAAGAATGCAAGAGAGAAAGACATAACAGCTTTAATATCTCCCACTGAGAATACTCAGTGTCAAGGAATGTAATGGGTCCAGTCCTTATTTACCCCAATGGGAAACTAAAGCAGAAGCCTTTCCTTGGTCTTTTGGTCTTAAGATACGGATATAACTTTTAACAATCATTGGAGTAACATGGCTTCAGAAGCACAAGGAAAAAAATAATGATGTGCTTTGGGGCTTTAGCAGTTTAAAAAGACTCCCAAACTGCTTCCCTCCCCATTCAACTGTTTATCTCTGATTTATACAATACTCCACCAAAATGGTTTCTTATAATTTTCATTTGGGCAAATGTGACAGCACTCTTCACCTTTTGTGTTATTTTCCTCACCGCCTCCTCTTGCTTCCGAGAGATTTACTGCTCTACTGACATAAGTTTTCAAAATCCACGGTACACAGCATGAAAGCTATAAGGGCTCTTAATTCATTTGGCAAAACCCATTAAGATTTTGTGAGTGTTGTAGAAGTTTAACAACCTTCCCAAGGGAGGCGTTCAGCAGGAGTGATGACTCAGAGGACAACAAACTGCCACGCACTGGTTTGTTGTTAAAGACGAATGCTGTTCTTTGCTGCATTGAAGGGAAGCTCTTAAAAAGCACGTCAGACTGGTTTGATTCTTGACTTTTCCACAGACTTTCTGTGTGACCTTGAACAAGACATGCAGCTTGCTTCTGCCATTCAGTGAGACTGGGGGTGGTGGCACCCGACAGATCGGAACTACAGCTGACAACGGCCTCATCATTTACAAATATGTATAGGATACTCTACCCAGCTAAAACCACCACAGACAGATCCAGCTCATCAGAGACAATCTGCTATGAGAGAAAACCTCCAACCTGAATGCAAACTCTAGGCTTAGTACAGAAACAACTCTGCATAAAAGAAAAATTGCTAAGAACTATGGGTCTAAGAAACAATCAAAAACACTCCCAGCTAACGAGGCATCACCATTTACATCGCAGGACAGGTTTAGGTGTTTGGATCAGCTGTCACTCAAACCAACTGATTTTGGAAACCTGCATAATTCCTATGAAGCACCCCTAAACCCATGTGCACCTATCAGTGGAAATTCCTGATGACATTTTAGCTCTAATTTCTTATTAAAAAAGGCAATGTTTTCTAAGAAGCACTGGACAATCTGCAGGTTCTCTTGAGCTCCCTTTTTGGTTTAATCTGCTTGGATGTGTTCAAGTTTGTAGCAAATAACAATCAGCACAAAATTAAACAATAGTCTCAATGTTTGACTCAAGATGTAAACACACTTCAGTTTTCCTAGCATGCTGAAACAGAGCCCTGTATTTTAGCTTCTCCTAAATTAAGCCTAGCAAAATATTCCTTGGTTTATAAAACTGTATTAATTGTCTGATTTAATCTCTGTGAGTAGGTTCAAAATTACAGATTTGAAGGGGAAGATTCATCAGACTTTTGTTTTAACAATACGCAAAAACTGATGACTGAAATGATATTTAACTCTCAAATTACCAACCCAGAAGTTCAGAGCATAGATACCAATGGAATCAGCAGTGTTTTGGAGCGTGGCAAAATGTCCAAAACTTGCAAGAGAAGCAACCATTTATTACAGATATCTATTTCTGTGTTTTGGTTTATTTGTATTTTTTTTCAACTGAATAAAGGTTGTACTTTAAAAGATTTTGGAGTTTCCTATCGCAAACATAGTGGTCACAACTGCTCTGCAGTTTCACGTGAGATGCCCCATGTTATCAATATTCACTCTAAGACTTCAAATTCTGTGGAACAGATGTTTGCAGGGTAGAAAAAGCCTTGTCTGGTTGTTTCAGAAAGAGCAAGAAACTAACAGAGTAAAGATAACTTTTTATCCAGCATGATGCTATCTCACTCTTTCTTGAAGCTAGACATTTCTGCAGGTCTATATTAAGAGATGTTCAGTACCCGTATGGCTACATACAGGACTGTGCACAGAGAAATTGAAATATTCCAAAGCCTTGCACAAACAAAAGAAAATTCACTGCCAACCTCAATCTTGTATTTTTCTGAAATATAAGAAATACTCTCACCCTGATTTAGATGTGTGGGATTTGGGTTTTTTTTAAAGACATCAGTCTTCTAAGTGTTTACAAAAGAATTGGTAATCTATTGGAAGGTTCCTCAGACAGAGTCCTTAGTTAAACAGATTGTGTGGTTTCTACCTAGTAGACAGAAGACCACATCACATTCCACTTTGAATAATCCTGCCATTAAAATGGCAAATCTTTTTTTCAGAGTAGTGATGGAGACTGTTTGCCAATGAGACATCCTTACCAGGTGGTCTCCCGAAGTCACCTACAGGACAGAGCAGACGAGTGTGCTTTGAGGCTTTGTGTCTGAGAAAGGCACTGTCAGCACTGAAAAGGAAAGCCCACAAGTAAACAGAAAATATGGTTTCTCGCTACCGCCAGTTCTTTGGACTCTGAAAGCAGAAATATCCACTGCAGGAGAGAAGTGCATGAAAGACAGATACTGTGGGCTGCTGGGAGTTATTGCTTCCATGCCACCCACTATACTAACCCTGAAAAACAGAAAAGTAATCCCTACACGTTTCCTTTACGTAATAGTGGTTGAACACTGGTACTCAAATGTCCGTCCCTCTTCCACGGCATTCTGTTTTAAATTATAGCCACTTGATGTTAATTTTCAGCCCTAGCAATTACTGGATAATTTCTGTGTTTTACAGAAGGTGTAATAAGAATATTCCTCTTGGGGTGAATCAATATCAACTTATGCCAAGAAAGAGTATTTTACAGTATATAGTTACTCTGGTTTTGTATTTTTGTCTGCTTAATAGAGAGTCATTAATTCTGTGGGCAATTCTAGTATTAAGTGCACATGCATGTGGTAGGTGGGTGGCAAAGGCAGTTATTGATTCCTATATGGACATATCTGCCAAAGCTCATACTAATGTAATTTGAAATCCATTTCAATGAACACTGAACTGTGCACATAGCTTAATAACAGTCTTTGGAATAGTTGTTTATAATGAACACAGCAGAACAGATAACCATGGAGAATGAAGATCTCCACTGAGATGACCCAGGGGTGTAGAATAACAAGCGGCAGGGCAATCCGGGGTGTGCCATGCAGGTATGAAGTACACATGTGCTGCTTATTTATTTACACAACACAGATAAAAACTTTGTAGTGTAGTGGATGAATGTCACCCAAAATGTTCTCCTGGAGTAATGGCCTAAAAAGATTAAGGAGTAAATTAAATCTGTGACAGTTTCTCTCTGTTTTGACTGCTCTCAACATCAATATTTATCATTTTGTGATGGCCACTTGAACTTAAGAGCAATGAAGAACTATTGAACTCAGAAGATAGGGCTTCAGTGCATTGGACTGAAAATCTGATCCAGAGATAATTTTATGACATTACAGCTTGAGGGTATTTATGGTTCAAAGGTCCCCGTTTTGTTACAAGTTTCTAAGCCTGCCTGCCTCCTTTTTTTCACTGGCAATTAATTAAAAGTTTTGTTGCTGCAACAGTAGAATCAGAGAAGTGTCGTAAAAATAAGAAAGAAATGTTTTGCCATTCCTAGACTTCAGCAGAACATTTTCCTACCTGAAGTTTAGATTAATACCAACTTCAAACACTAAGGTGAAAACACACACACAGAAGTGCATGCACCAAGTTGTATGAACGATTAAATAGACTTGGGCAGCAGCTTGGATTGTGGCAAGTCTAACAATTTCTCCATTGGAAAGCAAAAATGAATCTAGGCCATCTGTTTCATAAAGAACATTTCTATAGAATGTAGAACATTTCTTCTCTATAGAAGTTTCTGTTCTACAGAAAACCTGAATGTTGCTAAGCATCCTGAGAAGCCCTAATCAACTCAAATTTCTACTACTTTTGGCAGGTGTTCAGGGTGCTCAGCATCTCAGAAGGATTTTACCTTCAATCTCACCAGAATGGTGCTTCTAATTTAACCCAAACAAGATTAATTTGCTGTGTTGCAGTCTGTGGCAGTAACTGTCTCATGAGAGAGAATCCAACTTATGAAAGAACCGCTATGAATGCAGAAATTGGGTATCCTCAGGACACATCAGCATGACCAAATGAGGATACAAAGTGCAAGATTTGCAAATTAAAATGCTTAAATTATCAGTACATATTCAGGTACATGCAGAAACCATGAACCTCATGTTTGAAGTTCTAATTAATGCTGAATTGGAATCTGAGAAATTGCTCCATTAGTGTTCTTGAAAATATTGACAAAAGGATATAGCTGGCCACAATGAGATTTGTAGCAGACAAAAGCCTGGTAACCAGGCTATAGTTCCATGCAATAGAATATGATCGGTAATTCTAACAATAGATTACTTTGTAAGTCCAGATGAATTTCTGCAGGAAAAGTTTTTAAATGGGACACTTGTTCTGCTAAATCTCCTTTCTAAACCTTTAGCATTTGTATTTGAAAATAGTGAATTCTATTTGTCTCTGCCACTCGTAGAGTGGGTTCTGTTACCCAAGACACAACATTGCTGTGCTGCTCCTAGAGCTGGTCAATCTTTTTGCATCCAGAGTATCTTTGGATGGAGTTTTTTTTTCCAAATGTTGTCTTTTGGGAAAACTGGTCCTTTGGATTTTCATTTAAAAAAAATGTTTCTATTTTTCACGGTAGAGAGTTGAATAATAATTAAATAAAACATCACCTGTATTTTGATAGCATATATATGCCATAGCTTCACTGAAGGAATGTTGCCTTGAAATTTTGTACAGAAATAAAAGCACAACCGGTTCATGTGCTATCAAAATGTTCTGAAATCCACACAGACAGAACCATATCCTGATGTCCTTCTTCCTTCTATGTGTCACATGGAAGGCCCTGAGTGGGAGCAAGACCAGGATTATCTAGCAGCAAATTACAAATGGCTACATGTGCACTTGTAATTAATGAACTGGTGACCTGACAATGCAGCATTCAGGAAACACCAGCTGGTAAAACTCTGTACAACAAAATGAGGCTAAGCAACTGGAAAATCACTAACTGCACAGTGCCTTTATGTGGCATCCCAGAGAAAGAAATCCATGTAATTTTAAAAGAAACACAAAACTGAATGTTTAAATAAAAAGTATGATATAAACATTTTTGCTGTCAGTATTTCTCTTGTACTAAATATTGTTTAATTGCTACACTGAGCTTAATTGCATTAGTAACAGTGTAAGAAATGGCTTCAAAGCAGTTAAGAACAATAATGCGTTAAGGCTGATCAAACTCTTCACAGAGAAGAAAAGCAAGTCTGACAAGACCAAAGTGCTAGTTCTATGCCAATGCCAATATCAAAACCCAGTATTCCCCAGTCTTTCATTTTTACACTCAAATACTGTTATTTATGAGTAGATCGATTTGAAATGTGAGTGTAATGTATTAAACTTAAAAGTGAAGTTTAAATTATTAAAATTGCTTCTATTAGCTTTAAGCACTATGGCTTCAGTTTAAGGAAATGAATTAAGCACATGCTTAAGTACATTTCTACTGCACTAAACTGTTTAGCAAATGCTTTCCCTGAAGGCCTTAAGAAGCCATAAGCATGTTAGCATATGCAGAATTTGGAGATGTACTTAGCTGCATAGAGGTGCAACACTGAATTTGAGAATAATTTTGGACTCAAGATTCTGCTTTGCATGAACAAATGAGTGGCTGCATGGCTTTGTTTTGGTTTTTCTCTTTATCATGCAGAAAAAAAGTAGTTGGTAAAGAAAAGAATAATTACAAGTCCTTTCCAAGTATTTATGGAAAGGTAAATTCTAGGAATGATTAACGAGGTGGTAGCAGAGGCACACAGACTCCAAAGCAAGAGAGAGAAAAAACCTCACAAGCGCTAGATCAATCCATCCTCTGTCAGTGCATAATAAACACTGTGGTCTTCCAGCCTATAATTCACCAGATTCAATATTAGGTCATTTAAGAATCCCTGTGTGACTCAAATAGAAAAGCAAGTTAGCAGCAGAAATATAATGATTAATTTTACATGTAGCAAGGAGATCTGCATGCTTCCTCAGAAGACCCTTGACAGATGATTTTTTATTTTATTTTTCTTTCTTTTTAGTCTACAATTGACACGGTTCTTCCTGACGACTTGAAATGAGGTTGTCAGCGTGAATGAATATCACTTATGAGGAGGTTTGACTGCCAATGGGCATTAAACCAGCAGCAACACTGTCCTGCAGAAATGAATGAAATTAGCAGCTCCCTTTGTATTGGTGCAGGAAAATGTATATAAACAAACAGGAAAGCACAAAGCAAAATGATCATTTGTAACAGTGCAAAGACTGCTCTAGTACCAGCATCTGCATATTTATTAGCTGGCGTTGTACAGCCAAATGCTAGAACCTAAATCAGAATGAGATTCAACACACAACTGAGAATAGGTAGACAACGAAACTAATGTGATGCTGGTTGTTCTCTGCATTTTTTTAAAAAATAAGTAGATATACAAAAGTACATTTTGTCCTAAGAATTACTTGTGATAGTTGTGGTGAAAGATGACCACAGTGAAATGAGGAAACACTTCCATGAGACTGCAGAGAGTTTGAATAATGTAAAATGTTCGTGTGAATGACACTTGCAACAATTCCTGTCAAGTCCCCAATTCATTCTTTCCAGAACAGTATTTATGAGAAATAATTTGAAGCACTGAACAATTAAGTTTACAAAAGAAAATGGAATTTTGTAATCTTAAATCTACAGAGGCTTTAAAGATAGAAAAGCAAATGTCCTAATCTATCAAAGCTACTGATTAGCCAGATGAAATCACGTGGCAAATGGACGTTTTCTTTCAAGGAAGTAGTTGCAAAGCTTTGGAGCAATGAACGCTCTTCTCTGCAGGAGACAATGAGCAAAGGGTCCCCAGGACAGGGCCACAGAGAGCACATCACAGGAGCCTTCAGATATGCTACCCTCTAGCAGTTGCTCCACATAGTCTTAAACCAAACTGTTATGCTTAGGCATAGACTAATAATGCAATAATTTGAACTGCAACAACTGCAATGCCATTGTCGATAGTGGAGCACCCTCTAATAATGTTCTGTAATTCAAGGGGGAGAACTATCTGGCTCATGTCTGCAGTTTTGTTCTGCAGGGAGAACATATGGAGTAGCAGAAAGCTACCCACAAAATCACTCTGCCAGGGTGCACAATTCTCTGAGGTGCTGAGTAGGTTCACCTCATGTTAAACATGTTAAACATGGAGCCTGGAGGGTGTGACCATGGGGAAACAGCGACAGCAAACAGAGAGTTTCAGCTGGGCATCCCCGAACCCTACACAGGTATACCTCCATGGACTCTCACGAATAAAATCTCCTCAATATTGAAGAATTTTAAGTACTGCCATGAAGGAGGGAATGGTAAAAGAAGCTCACACAGATCTTCTCCATAGGGTCACTGGAGGCCATGATCTTTTGGACAAGCAATAAGAAACACTCTGTAAGCAGATAACTGGTTAATTGCTTCAGATTCACAGCTGCCAGGCTTCTGTCTTCCTTGGTTCACATTCTTGATTTTAAATGGACAACAAATTTTTTGGCATAATAAAGCAACAAAATAAATGCAATTATTAACACTGTAATTACTACTACTGTGTACTGTGAGTAGATTTTTGCTCTCAGCAAACTTAAAGGAAGCATAAGAAATCTGAACGTTCTTTCTCTTCTGACTTAGCATTCTGCCTCTCTCTGATCAGAAAACCTTTTCACAGGGGTTGTGTCAGACAATGGATACCTGTCTGACCCAATACCCAATTTTAAGACTTCTATGAAGGTAGAGAACCTGATTCTGACTTAAATTTGAGCTTGCAGTTTCTGGAGAAGCCCTTCATGCCCCAAAGCAGGATTGCTTTAATTTATAATCTTTACCTTGCATTATAAAATAAATGCCAGAATGATGGAGAGTGGCCTTTGTAGGTCAAACAATTGTAGAAAAGTCAGGGAGAGGCTGGGAGGGAAATGCATGTTCAATCAGGAAAGTTCACTAATGATTTATAAAATGTCTTAATTGCTTCAGCACAATCTACAGGCATACCTTTCATGACTCAGACAGGACACATAACTCAGTCTAATCTTTCAGAATTAGTAACTTGCTGAAGCAACCAGACTATAATCTTCCTAGTCATGGGTTAGAAGTTCTGAGGTCTCATCAGCACAACACAGCTTCTTTCTTTAAGTGCTTTGTGTAACTGCAGGCTTATCTTCAAAGAGCAGATGTATGAACTATCATTTTTGATTAAAGCCATCCACTTGGAATAAAAAATAAATAAATTCATCTGTTCACTGCAGTTAGAATAATCTATTTTAAATACATTTACATATTCCCTTAGCTGTCCAACTATTTTTTTCCCCACTTTCCCTTCTTTTTGCAGCTTGGAATCCTGCCACATTTATATTTTGCACTAACTACTCGGGGTCCTAATTAACAGAAATGGGATGTCAGCAGGCTACCAGCCAGCAAGGGAGGCTTTTTGCTTCATTGGGAAGATGTGCAGCGTGTGGCATGGATCAAAATCTCTGCATCCCATGCAGAGAACAGCATGATGTGAATTGAAGAGCAAGGTAAATGGGAGAATTTGGGCATCTTGGAAATTTGTGAATTGGCAAAAGCTGCCAATTCACACACTTTAGCTATACACAAAATGAAGGAGGTTTTGCCAGAAATACTGTAAATTAATCCAAAATTTAGTATTTGAATGATGATACTCAAAAAGAATCTGCAGTTCTGGTTTCTGAGCCCACAGCTGTTTCACGCAGCCCAGTCCCAGGCTAGAGATTCAGAGGTGACAACAGGTACTACAAAGTCTCACTTCAGGTGCCTGGCTCCCATGAGAGCTCCAGAGTTCTCCAGAACACGTAGGTTGTCTACAGAGCACAGGGAGAGCTAAATGCCTCAGATAAAGCCCAAAATGAGAGAGATGGGGACTGAGCTGACACAAGTAGTAGCAAATGGCAGAGAGATGTGTCTCATATCACTCTACTTTCAAAGACTCTGTCCCCTACTCCAAGCTGCCCCACGCCTCCACCACCTGGAAACCGCAACTCATACAAAGATGGAGGCAAGATCCCCTGCTTTGGATGACTGTGGAGGAGAACTGGGTGCCAATGTCTTTAATGGTAAGAAAGAGACATAGAAAACAGAATAGACACAGATAATAGAATAGAAAATGCCTATGCCAGTATCTATTTCTTGCCATTTTTTTTTGCAGGTGTTTCTGCCATCCAGCCAGCCTGGGGCCTTCTTGCTTTTTTTGTGATGTCCTGTTTTTTAAGACATTTGAGGCATTAACAAGTAGGATGTGGGGAATTCTGAAATATCAGACTACAAATCCTCACTCAAACACTCAAACAGAACAAAATGTCTGATCTTACTCTCCTGATTTCACCAGGACTATGATATCTTGGGGGATTTTCTACGTACTTCCGAGAGAGAAGGAATGTGTGGAGTGTTCTGTACAAATAGTACTGAAATGGATGCTTATGAGGAGATCTGAATTCAATGCACAGAAACCTTGCTTACACAGATTGAGATTCAGTGATCAGTGGAAAGCAGATTTTACCTGTGAGACCCTCAGTTTTCACTTTATAGATATATGTAAGTTAAGGCTTTTCACTATATGAACATACACACAAACCAAGCAAATTTACATATGTACATATCTGCTTGTTTATAATTAGCTGCTTAGAACATAACTCTGCCATTACTTCATTCCTAAACATTGTGCTGCTCATTCAGCAGGCATAAGCCAATGGCCCAACTTCTGCTCAGCTCCAGAACGGAGCTCAGGAGGCCACTGCCTCCTTCTGCTGGTGTTCAAGGACTGACGGGACACAATCACTGAGTCCGACTGTCTGCATTGCACAAGCCATAGCATTTCACCTAGTGCTTTCTGCAGCATGTGCTACCTAGGCTGTGCTTTCAGAAGAGCATCATGTCTTGCAGTAACAACTTTGAGAAGTTACGTAGGTGGTTCATTACCTTCATAGTATATGAGAAGATGTTGATTTACACAGTAGGTCATGGGCAGTAGAAGCCGTTTTTTCAATAGTTTAAGTGTAAGGTACTTGTCAAAATCATCCAGACTCAGTGAATGATTTCTTTAGAAGGGTCTGTTGTGGTAGGACAAAGTGAAATGGTTTCAAACTAAAACGGGAGACTTAGATCGGATATAACAAAAAAGACTTTTCCAATAAGGATAGTGAATCACTGGAACAGGTTGCCCAGAGAGACAGTGGATGCCTCATCTCTGGAGACGTTCAAGGTCAAGCTGGATCAGGCTCTAAGCAACCTGATCTAGCTTGCAGGGGAGTTAGACTAGATGACCTTTAAAGGTCCCTTCCAACTCAAAGAATTCTATGATTCTATGAGAATGGAGTGGCTTTAACCATTGGTGGCTTTGGTGGAATTTGTTCATATACTGTCAAAGGGAAATCTGATCCCTAGAATTACAAAACAGTCCTTTGAAGTTACAAATGTGGTGCTGTCGATGACTTTCCAAAGGAATGTTCAGTGCTGCTTGCTAATGAAACATGAGTTATGATAATGGTTGGTAATGATAATTATTAATATGCTAACTATACATCCAGTATTAAAAACTTATCTAAGCACTGTAAGGCACTAAAAGGTGTCAGACTGTATGGATGAGGCTTTAATCTGTGGTGAAGACTTTTTTTACTGTAGATCCAAGATGAAAGAAAAAGAAGGCAGGACTCTGCTGACAATAAATACAGTAAAAGTAGAAAATATTATTTCTTCACTTTTGAACAGTTTTGATTTTGCTTTAAATTCTCTCACTTTCATTTTTCTCTTTTTTTATTGTTTAACTTCAGAGTTTATGAAGTGACAGAAGTTTCTCTTGTCTTTTTCCATTAGACAAATGCTGCATCTGTTTTGAAAGCAGCATAGAAAAGAGGAAGAAATGACAAAATACTTTGCACTCTCTTTTCCCTTATGTGCAGAGACAAACATGCAACAAAAGAAAAAAGTTTAATAAAAATATTAAAATCCTGAGATTTCTGAATTTGAAGGAAAACTTAGAAAAATAAAAACTTGAAAAGGAGACTTCTCAGTTTTGAAAATGTGGCCTTTTTCCAGTTTCATTTGTAAAACTGCCACAGGTGCTGTTACTTTTGTAAGCTGAACTGTCCTTCAGGTCAAAAAGATGCAACACCAGGAGGCAGTTGCTTGCACTCTGAGCGAAGGTAATGGTTATACTGAGTGCAGAGGAGTGGAGAATCAGTTGTGTGGGTCAAAACTATGAAAGGAACAAATTAATGATCCCTTGGAAGCCGCAAGGTTTTAATTAAATGCTGTAAATGATTTTAAAGCCAAGATTTGTCTACCCAAAACAAGACAGTACTCAGTAGGAAGGATCTGTTTGACCCAGTTGTACCCAGATCCTGTGTTCTTATGACTTTCTTCACAGTGACTATGGAACACAGTAAGAAAGTTGGTTATGAAAATTTCTCTAATTAAAAGCATGAATATTCTGATCAATTCAGAACTCTTAGGCAGTGGTTTTTATCTGCCTAGTGGAATGCAGTGATTTGTTCACGGTAGTGAATAATCTCAGCCATCCTCCCTGTTTTCTGAGCACTTTGTAGGAGGTTAGATACTATTATTCTGTCGTTATTCTGCATTACAGCAAAGGTGAAATCTCTTGTGACTTTCATCATGGAAAAGTTACTCTGGCAGGGGAAACATCTTTGGCAGTGTGGGAGAATCCTATGAATGGGTAAGGAGGTAGACAGAGTGAAGACAAAGCCACAGATTGCAAATTGCACTCACCTCTGAGTTAGAGACCTAAATATTAAAGTCAACCACTAGAAACAATGAAATAATTCATTATTTCTTTAAGTGAGATAGTGGCAGCGCTCCACAGTTTCTGAAAGGCCAGCTATGGGTAGATGCAGTGGATCTTCACAGAGGAGGTGAAATATTGGCCTCAAAGCTGTAGGTGCGTCTTTGACCAGAAGAACTTACTGTGGATAAGCAACTCCAGAATGATGACAGTTTCTTCCAGGAAAAAAATCACTGGGCACAATGAGTCAAGAGCACAGGCACTTTATTCTGGAAGGATTGCCTGTTGCTATTCCCAAGCAAATAGTTATTTCAGTCAGTGTCCCTCTGTAGGCAAACTGCATAGCTCAAAAGAGAGAGAGAGAAGAAAATTTCAAATTTTTTTTGTAGAAGTAAAGCCTATCAACCACAGTTCTGCAAGGTGCTTTATCCTCCCAACCCTGACATGAACCAGAACAACTTAAATCAATATTTAACAAGAATTTTTGGTCTCTGCAGTGCTGCTCTCCTCCAAAGGCATTTGTCTGCTGCCCTAGGGTATGAATAACTTCTATCAGCATCACTGCACTTTTATCCTGCAGGGGGGAGAAAAGGCTCTGCAGCATCACAAGCGTTGTTATTTGATTATGGGAAGGGCTGTGGAATGAAGTGACCAGACTGAGTCTGGAAGTTGCTGTTCACCTTATCCATTGCACAAAACTGCTGTACCAATACGTTATATACAGAATTGTCTGTATATTTTAGCTTTGTACCTCAAGGATCTATCTAATTAGCCCAACACAATGTTAGCACATTTACTACACTCCAGCAGACCAAGGGTATTTATTACTGAGAGAACTCCTACTAGAAACTTTGGAATTTTTACAATACATTTTTGTCCATACTTTTTGGAGCAATAATAATGTAATACCACATTCCCTCCCCAAATAGCTGCAGGGTCCCTTTTAATGAATAGGAACAAACAAACTATCCAGCTAAGCCCAGAAAAATGACCCCTATCAAAAACAGAATCAAACAATGCCCTGAAACAATCTACATATACAAAGAACAAACTTTTCTTGTTCTTCCAAAGATTAGCACAGTAGGTATTTGGCATTCAAAAAATTCTGCAACAACAGAAAAGATTTTGTGTTTGAAGAGGTTTTCTTTAGCATTATTGTTGCAGTTATTTTATGATAATAAAAGGGAAAGAGAAGTTTTAGAAAACAACTCAGGAACATTACTCTAGGTAGCATTCTGTACAGCCAGTACTCCTCTGCTCTCATCCAGTGACAGTTTGGAAAGTCTGCTATGTTTCTAGTGTAGTTTTTTTCCAATCTCCTGGCCATCTACTACCAGCTCCTCTTCAGCATTCATGGCTCAAGCAACAACAGTGGCATTTTCCATCTCCTCACAGAACATTATCTGGTGACTCCAGCCCTGTACTGGGCATGGAAGAAACTTACCCTGAGCTCACAAAAGAATGTACACAGATGTATAAAAATATTGGGTCCAAGTGGAGACACAAAGGTGCCCCACACTGAATACCATAATTTGGTGATCTTCTATCAAGTCTAAACAGGGGAATGACTCAGAAAACACCTCCATCTTCCTCAAGGTCCAGGGGGACCTTTCTATCAGGCCACCTCTTTCATAGGAGAGAAGACTGGAAAGGAAACAGAGCATCTGGCAACAAAGCATTCAAGCTGAGCTCCCTCTCTCCCCACAGCACCTGGCTGTTCTAACCCCTGCCTCACACACTGGCAGGGTCCAAGTTGCACTGACCAATCTCATTCCAGCAGTCAGGCTGCCCAAGCCAAAGCAGTTGACGTGAATTGATTCTCTGTTCTTTGCATCCATAATACATTTCCAGCAGAAGCCTGTGAAAGCGACCAAAAGCTCTGGGTTGCTCTTTCTTCTCAGTAAAATTGAAATTGTCTATTTCGACTGCTGGTTCCCTATGGCAGAGACTGTCTGACACTGGTACATTGCACAGGGTGCCCTGATCTTCTTTGGGATATCAGTGTACCACTGCAAGTCAAGAAATGCCACATGTGCATGACTGAATGTGGAAATTCCAGTGATTATAACCTTTAGATTTAATAGCACATTGAGCTCTGAGTGCTGGCTACCCCTCAGGGAAAAAGTCAGCTCTTTTAGTCACCTGTATTTTTAAGCTCATGTCTGGAAGCATTAAAGACAGTGAGCCCTTCATAGTTCTGTGTTAGGAGACTGGAAGAGTACAAAGTAGTCACTGCTATCCACACAGGCTATCCATGATTGTGCTTCAGCTGCAAAGTGTAACATTCCTTTAGTAGATATGATGAGATGAGGTGAGAAGGAAATGAAAATACCTGGTCATCCTCTTCAGAGCTGGAGCTCCAAAGCAACTATCAAGAGTTTTCCGAGTTCTTGTTAATGGGAAATGCAGTCTCCACATCAGCAGTTTCCAACAGAAGGGTTTGATTTTGCTTTGTTTTATTTATTACTATTTTCACTAGGAAATGTGAAACGACACGACTCATCTCAGCTTGGATCCAAATGATCCCAGCACTTCCTCTGAGGGAACCTTCCCCTGTACTCGGGTAGCATCACAGCAGTCTGCCATGAAGCAACTGCTCCCACTCTGTTCACCACTTTGATCCACCAAAGCTTGGGATTTTTAATCACATTGGAAGCCTACATTGCTCATGGGTGCTCCAAAAGAAGAATGAGTAATAGGATGAGTGTGTCTTGGGGCTGAGTTGGGGGGTTATTCTGTGGAGGGTTTATTGATTTGAAGCAAGTCCAAATATGAGTCATTATGCAGAAATGTTATGTGCAGATTCTTATTCGCAATCTTGCAAAGTGCAGAGGTCCCTAGAGCGTTGCAAATAAAATTGTAGCAAGTTTATTCTGCACAGCTCTGATAAGAAATCATGGAGGGGTTGTACAGATGTTGAGGGCACAGCCCCTGGCTGTGACGTGGCAATGACCCCAGGAGCCTGCCGGCAGTACGGGCCGGGAGCAGCAAGCAGAGAGCAGTGGGCAAGGAGCAGTGGGCAGGGAGCAGTGGGCAAGGAACAGGGGAGCAATGGGCAGGGGAGCAGTGGGCAGCGGGCAGGGGAGCAGTGCCGCCTCCTGACAGCTTGGGTCACTGCAGGGAGAGCCAGGGGAGATCAGAGCTGGCTGCACCAAGCTAGAAGAGGGTGGGAGAGATCAAAGGGAGGAAGGCATAACCTGAGGTCATCCTTAGACAGTCCACAGAGTTAACTGGAGTGGTAATAAGAGCTAATTACTTATTCTAAGTGTTTTGATTGTTTACTGCCTGCTTCTGTACTAAGGAGAACTTCTATGATTTTTTATTCTATGTCAGTGTTTTTCCCTCTTTATGCCCTCTGAGACACGCAGCAATGTAAATCACAGCAATCCCTCGCTAGTCAGTGCAAACACAATGCCAAGGCAAGTTACCTTAGGGGAACTATTAAACATGGCCCCATGTCCATCATCTTCCATTAATAACAGACCTGCTGCATGGAAACAAACCTCCTTCTGAAATTCAGCCTATACTCATGGGTTTGAAGCTTGACTTCTTGGGATTTCCTCAGCACAGGAAAAACAGATACCTACACACACACACACACACACACAGAGCTCTGTTGGTAACTCTGAGCATATCGTCCAAACCCTGAGCATGTTGCCCAAATCCTCCATCTGAACATGGCTGCAGAAGGGAGGGATGGAGCATCATGCCTTTTTCTGATTATTGATACACAAAGCCTACAGTTCCTGAAGACTGAAAGCCAAAGGTGAGAGAGTAACAATTTTTTCCTGGCTGATTTTCATTCCCTTTCCAGCCTACTAATCATTTCCCTGCCTCAGCTGCTGTTAGGCTCCAAGTCATTAGGTTGCTGGAAAGAGAAGTTATGAGAAAGAAATGTGCATGAGGTGACATCTTGCTTTGAAATCTGCAGGTGCTGCATTTTTTAATTATTGCTGCAGTATTGCATAGGCTGCTGTTACTTTACAGACAGATGCAAAGGCTCTTTTGGATGTTGAAAATACTCTGCATCTGTTTCAGTATGTTTCAGTCTTTTTTTGCTTAGTTACCAGAGCGGATTTCTCTCTGTATGTCTTTTTCTTATTAACATGAGGAATGTTCATGTTAGTTTCAGTGCCCAATTGTCCAATGCGATTAGAACTGCCAAAAACAATAACCCAGGAAATGTCATTTTCCACAACATTTTAGCACTGGCTGACTTGGTGGAATCCCAGCAGTGAGCTGTGAGCAATGATATATGAAGTGAAAAATGCTTGCCCTCCCTCGCAAGCCTCTCCACGCACTGCATAGACTTCCTGCTCACAATCCATACTGAGGTCATGGGTTTTGCTGTCAGACTGAGCTTGAAAATAGATGATGGCTGCATGTTTGCCAGGTGTTTTTGCTACCACTGTGGCCAGATAGATAGCAATTTACCATCTCAGAAGAAGATCTCCCTATTGCAAGGTTTACTTTCAACTCAGAACTTCCATTGAGATACTACAAAAAGACTGGCTCGAGGCCTTGGGTTCAGGATAACTTGACTTAAATTCGTGTTTGCTCATGTTGTAAGGAAATAGTTATGTATGAAGTCACAGCATATTATGAAGAGCAACCCTGAAAACAGCCTCAAATGCCATATTCCATGGGAGGTAGATGGACTATAACAAAGTTTTTCTGACAGTTTGAACGTTTGTGAGTAACGTGAAAGTGTGCTTGGAACAGAAAGCAATGCAGTTTGCTATAGTATGAATATGCAGCAAGTGGTCCTTCTGAAAGTTGTTCATGTGGAAAGAATAAAAAACAATAGCAAAGTAGGCAAGTAGAGTTCATAACAAGCCATAGCAGGCTTTCATCAATGGCTTTTACAGCTTTTCACTGCTCAGATGCTATTTCTGCATGCAGAGGTTAGAATATAATGGGATGTACAGATGCATAGATATTTTCCCTTCTTTTGACTGACTGATCTGAAGAATAGGAACCGTAGGCTTTGTGCCACAAATGGGAAAGGCAATTCTAGCTTGAGAAGTTGCTTAAATTATTAGTTTCAGCAGTAAAGTGTTGGCTATATTTATGTTTACAGAAGAAAAAGTTGGCTATAAACTTTCCAACAACTGCACAGACTCCGAAAAGTTCTTTTTCCTCTCCTCTCTGACATGGCTATGATATTTCCTAAATGCACAGTGAGTTTATTTTTCACTCTTAAAATTGCACAAGAAGGTCACCAATTGAGCTATTCTTCCCATATGGAATTAAGCAGAAGCAGATTAGCAGTAAAAGTGAGAGATTATCATGGGAGTCTTCTCTAGATCTCTGTGTTTTATTACTATAATATTTGAAGTCCACTCTGAGTATCCAGTTTAGCTGAAAAGAAGTCACAGACCTGATGATATTTTCAAATTTGTTTGTGCTTTATATTTCACTTCTTTGTGGACTTCGTAATCCTGTTTATTTAAAGGTCACTGTGCTGAAAGCCATGTCTGCAGATCACAAGAAATACTGAAGACACAGTCACACAGGGTAGAAAAATATGACTTGCATAACCCTTCACCTCTATTTCTTTTTGGTCTTTCTATTGGTTTTACAGATGAAAACAAAGGAAATTCTATTGTCTTGAGTTTGCCTTTGCAAAATAAATCAAATTTAAGTCATGCTTCCCTCCTCCTCTCATAAGAACACACTAGGTCCTGCAAGGCGGCTTTGGTGCTGTTAACCCTTCTATGGCTCATGTGTGCTCAGTCCTCTCAGTCTCCATTTCCTAGTCACATAAAAATTTCTAATAATGACACATCAGAAATGAAAGATGGTTAGCATTGTGCAGTGGAAGAAATGTCTTCTAACGGTATACAAAAGTGAAGAAGTACATTTATATCCTCTTGAATGTTCTGATTAGATCTAAATTCAAAGTAAGATTTGTGTCTAAGAAAACCATTGATCTATTCAAAAAATATTCCAACGTGTGTTCTTCCATGACAAACACTTCTGGGCACAGCTGGAGCAGGAAACCTAAAACACCATAGTCACAGCTTCTGCTGCTCGAGGTTGTTCCAGGTAGCAGCTAATGTTGAAATGATATTGTTACACTAGGCCACATGAATTGGCCAGCATGGTCCATCTGTAGGCATCACATCTTTTTCAGAGAATATTATCCATAGCATGATGACAACCTGATGGCTTCTAGCAGCTGACATATCAGTGTGTAAAGAGGTGTCACTGAAGTCGAGTAGACCAATGGTACTCAAGGTGGACATCAACATCAAACTACCTTCTCCACAATTTGTCTCTGACTCTTGGAAGAAGTTTCAGAAATAGGGCAAAGATCTAGAAGGTCCAGATTGCATAGTTGTCTTCTCTGGTTTTATGTAGTACTTCAGCCAAACCCTATCAAAGGGAAATGCTTTCTTCTATTGACCTCAGTAAGCTATACGATAAAAAAAATTAACAAGTGAGGTATTCATACCAACCAAGCATTAGCTTACTGTGGAGGTTCCGTGATCTCCCCCAGATTCATATGCCTCTCCCCTGTTGTGCATGCATAAATATACATGTACATACATATGTATATTTGCAACATCTTTTCTGGGATTCTCTTTTTACAGCCTGTAAATGTTAAGTAATGATCTTGGATCAGAATCATTCTGAAAATAAATGTCTTCTGCAAAGAAAATTGTCTGTCTCTTCAGAAAGAGTAGCATAACTTACAGACTGAGCATAATGGTAAACTTTCCATTCATTACACCAATGAAAATGTTTCAAGAGAAGTAACATTTAGGAAAGAACTGAACTTGGAAAGCAGGAGGCAGGAACCTGACATGTGCAGCCAATCCAGCGTGCAGAAACTAGATGTTAAAATATTAAGAGTGGAATCTGGGGCCCATAGCTGATAATGTAGAATTCAATACTCTTGGTAACCCGCAAATTTCCAATAGAAGCCAAAATCTCATATAGGGAATTTAAGCAGAACACGAGCCATTCTACTGAAAAAAACACAACCACATTGACCAAAACTTGCACCAGCCATTTGAGATAGCTTTTTATTTTCAGTGTAACAAATTTATTGGCAGCAAATCCAACTGCAAAAGTGTTATTAGTGAAAATGTGGGCCCAGTTCTATCTGAGGCAGGGGACCTGGTGGCAAATGACATGGAAAAGGCGAAGGTACTCAATGTCTTAAATTCCTCTGTCTTTAGTGGCAATATTTGCTCTCAGGAATCCCAGACCTCTGAGGCCAGTGGGAAAATCCTGAGCAAAGAAGAGTTATCCTGAGTAGAAGAGGACCAGGTTAGGCATCATTTACACATACACTTGTGCATACACTAGTCCAGGAAACCTGGTGGCATGGACCCATGAGAGCTGGGGGAGCTGGCTGATGTCCTTGTAAGGTAATTATGTTTGAAAGGTAACTGCAATCAGGGGATATTCCTGAGAACTGGAAAAAATGAAAATTATATCTCAATTCTGTCTTCAAAGAAAGGCAAGGAGGAGAATCCTGAGAACTACAGGCTTCACCTTGGTCTTGAGAAAGCGATGGAGCAAATAATCCTGGAAACCATTTCCAATGATATGAAGGACAAGAAAGTGATTAGGGGTAGTCGGCATAGATTTATGAAGGGGAAATCATGCCTGACCAACATAATAGCCTTCTGTGATGAGAAGACTGGCTTGGTGGATGAGGGGAGATCTGTAGATGTTATTTATCTTAACAGTAGTAAGGCTTTCAGTGCTGTTTCCCGTAACAACCTCACAAAAAAATAGATGAAATACAGGCTATGTATACTATACTTGCAGGAGAAGTCCATGAAGAAAAAGTATTCAAGTATTCGTGCTGTTCACCCGTACTAGATGCACCTCTTTTTTTTTGTTGGTTTGTTTGCTTGGAAGAGGATATGAAAATCTTGTAAAATTCTTGCACAGGACAAGTAATTTGTTGACATGGCTGAACCAAAATATATGTTGTTATTTATCATTATTAACATCATAAAAAAACACAGGGAATTAGATTGGGTGTCTAAGATGACAGTTTTGGAAGGGTTCAGTATGGTCAGTCACATAACAGACCCAGCATTCCTGATGACATACACACACACTGACTCTCAGTACTGACATTAGTCTCCAAGTTCGTTACCATCTCTTGCCTCTCTGGCTTCCCAATCCAGTTTGCACAGGGAAGAGGAAGATACTTGAGAAGGAACCTGACTTCAGAAGAGGCTGATGTCTGTCTACCTGAGAGCAGGAGCAGCAAGCTGAAAATAGCAGACAGCTTAGGAGTGACTGGGCCTGACTGCTGTAATGAGAAAGCCCAAGATCTTGTCAGCAGTGAATACTGACAGTGATAGCTACATAAGATAGGGCTGAGTCCCTCAAAAAGACATTACCTTTCAAATCCTAGGATCAGTTTAACCTGGAGCTGTGAAGAGAACGTAATAATTGTTTGGTCTGCATCTGCTAACAGCATAATGGATAACATATTGCCTCCTATCGTTCCTAGGGAGGGAATCATTCTTCATGTAGAAATCTAGAGAATTTTGAGAGAGCAGTTTTCTCCACACCTTGGCAGCACAGGCAAGTTCCATACTGGCACTTCACAGACTACAGTAACACAGAACTCCCTAGTATGCCCCCTAGTGTAAAGACAAACAACCCACTCACTGCATGTATTCTCTCTGGACCGAACTCTGAGGCCACTACTGTCTCTAAGCAGAGCTGCAAAGCCAACCAGACACTTTCATTACCTCTCCCATGAGCACCCAGGCCTGCAGTTCCCAGGGATCCCCTCCTATGCAGACATTTGGAAGGGAGGAAGAGTAACAGCAGTGTTCCAGCATTAACAGTTATTAAAAATTTTTTAAAAAAGCCTGTCTATCTAATCACCAAAATTGCCAATCTACCAGAATTAAAGTTCTTATTTAATGCAAAGCACTCCCATTTTTAACCTGAGACTTACAAGAAGCTTTCTGCAGTTCTGTAACTCTGCCAAAGCCTTTTTTTCCTATCGCTTGCTGTCTCCCTCCCCCTTTCTTCCTTTTCCCACCCACACATTATTTACTCAGAATATGACCTAATTACAGTTCGTGTTTTTCTGAAGGACCTGCAGTCCACCACTTCAGTAAAAGGGTTAGTGAGAATTAAGATGGACAAAATATCTTATTAGAGAGAGAGGGGAAGGGAGATATTGTTAGAGTTACAGAAATGAGCAGATTCTGCTGGGGAAGGTAACAGGGAAAAGACCATATCTCCTTGAGTCTTGAATCTAAACGGTTGTCACTGTACGCCTGGAGTACAGCTTATTGTTTTAGCCAAAGTCAGTTTCTCCTCTATTAAACTCAGGGCTGTTTTATTTTCCTGGCCTAATCTTGGTCCCACTGAAGGAAGTGGTGATTGTGCTGAAAGTGATGCTGTGTCCTTTGCTGCTACCATAATGATGGTGTTTGCTGTGCTTCTAGCCAAGATCCTGACGAGACTCCAGAGAAATACTTTTCTCTCCATGCAGCCTCACAGAACTAGTTTTACTTTTCTCTTTTTTAAGACAATGTGAAAGAAACAAGCAAAGTACAACACCGGAAAGTGGATGAAGAAAAATAAGCCCTGACTTTGAAAGAAATACTCTGCTTGTGAATCTCTGGCACAAATGAACAAAAGGAAGGAAATGGGAGGTTAAGAAGGACAGAGCATCTGCTCACACTGTGATTGCTGTCTCCTTCCAAACATCAAGCTTTAAAAGGCCAGTGCTTTAAAAAGCTTGTCCTGACTACAAATATCTTGGCTTGTGCTAGATGCTTTTCCTGCACCCATTGATTTCAGCTGGAGTTTTCCATTGACATCCTTGGAACTAGTATCCTAGTATCTAATCACCATCATGCACCAAAATCTGTACTGATTTAGTCTCCGTACTTAAGGATGAATAAAAATTATCCTGGGATCTGTTGGAGCACTAGAGCTGAGTAAAACTTGAGCATAATTCTCTGGCTAGCATCTTTTCCAGCAGCTGGCCCACAGCAAGCAGGTGAAGGTCTTATCCCCTCACTGAGAGTACTCAGGGCTTCTGCTGTGGTGAGATGGTCTTGGCCATCACCAAATCCCACAGCAACTTGGTTGGCAGACCTCTGGCATCCCTGCTAATGGGAAATACCTGCATTTGCCCAAGGGCCGATATGCTCGCACAGGACAATCAGATACACACACAAAGGACCAAGTAAGCAATGTCTGTGTTGCATTCATCTCATTGGCTGCTCTCCTCATACAGACCCCCACACATCTGGGACCGGGTTACCATTACATTTGAAATAGTCCTCAATGCAAGAATCCCAAATGCTTTTCGCCTTATGGAAATTGAAGGAAATGTGAACTGCTCAGAGGAATTCACTGTGGAGTCCTATGGCCCACCAGAAAGCTGACTGCACAGAGCTGGAAAATGTTAAAGAATAACTGGAGAGGATACAACTGAAATCCATCTCAACATGAAAAATGGCAACAGAGGCCAATGGGAATAAGTGGGGATGTGAAGATTAGCATCAGCAAACTGTAGCAGTCTTTCAAACACAAACAGTCTGGGAAGGAAGCAGATTGGGGAGAGCTAGTTTTGTTTTTTTTTTTTAACTTGCTCCTAAAGCTGGAGCAAGTTAAAAGAATAGTTAAAGAAGAAAAAGAGATACAGAACAGCTAGTAACAGTTCTGCATTGTTTAAAGGCTATTTTTTGCTAGAAAATGTAAAGGAGAATGGTTTCTCTGAAAAATAAAAAGGCAAAAATAAAAATTAGGAAAAATTGTCAAATATTTTCTTCAGAATCACAGGACACCCCTGATAGCCTAAGCAGGAGTCACCTAGGGAGTCCTCCAAAAACAGACAGCAGCTTAATTTTGTTTCTGTATTTGCAAAGGAGGAGGATGGAGATTGCTAATGTATTTCACCTTGGAACAGCAGGAACACAGTTACGAAACACATAAAAACACCTGCAGAAAGGAAGGACTTCATGCACCATGAGCCCAACTGTAAGTTGCAAAGAGGAAAAGGGCAAGTGAGCCTCTTGCCTGAGCACCAAAGCTTTTACTAAAGAGATGGAAAACATCTGCATTGTAAATAGCAGTTTATCGGGATATCTGTGCTGGGGTAATTTGGGAGGTATTTAATGTTATTAGGTTTAGTCTGAAAAGTCTAATCTATGGTGTGAGTTACTATAGTTTTATTGGTGATGGATGATTTGGATGTAGAAATTTTGGGAGTTTCCCTACACAGCTGCCATTACAGAATGAAAGAAATGTTATAGACAGGAAATAAGGACTCAGTTCTGCCTTCGCTTACATTTATGCAGTTGAGCTGAAATCAGCAGGCTCACTTGTCTCTCATAAAATGTTTTTTTACCCAGTAGACTTTCACGAGCCTTAAATGGAGTTACCTGCCCTTCACCAACCTAAGTGAAAGGAGAATTATGTTCACTGATCTGTTATGAACATATAAACAAAAGAAGAATTTGGCTGCTGGCCTTTTTGATGGCATTTTATATTACACTTTATTATAAGAAGTCACAAGTTGAAGAGATTAATTCTGCCTGAGGGAGTTAAATATTTCAGCACACAACTGTTGGCTGAGGAAGTAAAATTAGCTGCATTCCAAAGTCTTTCTGGCCAAAAGGGGTAACTCCTAGGTATCCTCTGTTAGGCAGTTACAGAATTTACAGTGGTGCTTTACAGGTTCTTGAAGTCTGTCAGAAGTTTCCCAATAATGTCATTGTGTTTTGGTTCACTTCCAACAGTCTTCTTGTCTTTTCTAGGCAAGTAAAATCTTGAAAGGTTTGCATTCCATAAATTCCCACAGATTTCATAAAGGAATACCAAAAATCCTGAGATAACCTCATTTATTATCTAAGACTATTGAAAGGGTTGCAAAGATAACCATTCTGAATGGTTTATATCAAATGTAGGGAGCTTGCTGACAGTGCTAAAGCTGCAGGTGTGGAGACAAAGACAGAGAAGAAAGAGAGCACTAGAGAGCTATTTTGATCTTTTAGGAGAATGAGACAGAAAACAGAAATCACTGCTTACTGTAAGTCTTGGGGCAGTGAATGAATCCAGAAAGGGCTTATCAAACTTATCAGCTACACAGCATGATGGTCAAGAAAGGAGGATTTAGAGGACTATGATATGAAAATCTTTGAAGCTCTCTGCCAGGTGTATGGCAGTTATAAAATCAAGAAATAAGAAGGATGTGGAAGAATGAGACAGAAGTCAAGGAATGGATATATACAAATGCCATATACAAAGCTCTGATTCACTCTTCTGGTGAGCACTGAACAAAACTCAGTTCCAAGTCACACTCGCACCACTTCCGTGCTCTCAGTACTATTAACAGCTGTGGAGTTTGTTAAATTGGTTAGCTTGGGAATTTTTTTTTTCCAGAAAAGTTATTTCAGTTGTGCAGAAGATGACACATAAAAGAAATAGGACAATTCCATGAATTAGAAATATTTCATGTGAGAAGATTTCGTGCAGATATGAATTTTTCTGATAGATCAGAGGCAGAACTAATTGCAAAGCGATTATATTGATTTTTTGAGACAAAACAACCACTGGGGAAATTTAAATAATATACTGATTTGTGAATGCTCCCCAAACTCTTGCTTGGCTTCTCTGCTAATACAAGCTAGAAAAGTAAAGAAGCTTGCAGTAAAATTGAAATGTGAAACTCACGGCAAGGTTTGTTGAAGTTTCCAGTAAGTCTGTTTGTTTATAGCACAGCAGGAATAAATGTAACAGCACTATCAGGAAGGCCTGCGGTGCCAGGTGGCACAGAGCAGCGCAAATCTCAGGCAGCGCTGCTCTAGACAACCCACTCATGACCACGTCAGCTCCATACTGCAAAACCTCCATTGTTCCTGCTTGGCTTCTGCGAAGGGGTAACACGTCCATGTATGTAGTTTTCCACTCTTTAATGAATAGCCTGCATTGCCTATTTGTTGTCTAATTGCAACAAATGGTTCTACTGACAATTACAGTGTTTCTTAATTTACAGAAAATTGGGTACACAGAGGATGTTGACAAAAACCCAGTTCTGTATTGATAGGTCTATATAAAGCTAATAGTCTGAATTTGATGAAAATTCACAAGTCGATCCAGAACAATGGAATTTCTTTTACTTATTAATGAAGAACATGCTTCCATACATTGGTTGTACTGGATCCATTTGGAGCTCTCTACTCTACTGCTTGGTATGTGAAGCATGGCTTTGAGGAGGGAAGACACAGCAAACCACAGAGCTTTTGAGAAACCAGATGCACATGTAAAGCAAGAAGTGGAGGACATGAAAAATGCCAAAATTTTATGGAGGGAGAAAAAAGTACGTTGTGGATTTATGACAGGAAAAAAAAAAGAAAAAAGAAAAAAAAAGAAAAGAAAGGAAGGAAGGAAGAAGTAAAGGGGTAGGAATAAACACAAACCCTTACTGAGACTCCTGGAATACGAAGTTCAATAAAAAGAGTTTCATTTAGAACAGAGATGAGTCTTAAAACTACAGCATCTAGTGAGTAATCTGCTGGTCTGTAAAGCTATTTCTCCTTTCTCTCCCAGGCATTACTAAAGGCAAGCTGTCTTCTGACAGAGAAAGCCACTTCCCACTCTTTGCATCTCTTACACCCTCAAACCAACACTGAAGTGCCACATAAGTATTATGCAGACTTTCTGCAGCCTGATACTAGTCAGCCCAGACTGCAAGGCAAACACAGTTTTGAACACTAAAGGCCCTCTGTAGCAGGATTGTTCAAACCGGACCCAGCTGGATTAGAGCATGAGTCACTTTGAGTTGGGATCTTCATGCTCTTTCAAAAAAAAAAAAGTGGGGTTGTTCTCTACAGGAAAACATTCAGTGGCTGGATGCAGCCTCTTTGCAGAGCAACACAGTCCAGCTAGGTGCTCTCTCTGTGTTGCCACGTATCACTTACAGAATACAGGAGATGAAGGTCGTAGAAATGCTAGCACGTGGAATCACTTTTCATGACCCAAATAAATAATTTTCAAAGCAAGCATTGTTCTTTCTCTTTTCTGCACTTTGGCTGGTCATGGAGAGGTGTTTTAAATAGAAAGTGCAGTGAACAGTATGACTTTCCTCAGTCGGAGGAAGGAAGCAGAAGGTGCCGAATTAAACAAACATCTGCCCTGGCAAATAGCAAACAATGTGTTTGTCTAGTAAACTGAACAAACAGGACTTGGAAGTCTGAGAGAGGGGAGGATGAGACAGAGGAAGCCAAGATGGCCATTTTGCCAAATGACATTTTTTCACGCACCAGCAGTCAGTGTTGTAATTATGGGAATCTCTGGGGAACTGAGGATTCTGAATCTTCATTGCTTTAAAGCATTGCCAATAAGATATAAAAATTGCTAGCACAGTGAAAGCATTCATATGCAATGGAGTTTGGTACATCTTTAACCAGCAAAAAAAATGTCTATTATGCAAAAGAAAAATTCATTATAGGTTCTTTCATCACACAAATTTTATGCTTATCAAAAGGGCCAGATTAACAATGGCAGGAATTGACGTCTGGTGTTTATGTACGGACAAGGCACAGGCATTCATAGAGCGTGCTTTCCTGCTAACACTTCTCAGCCCTGCTGTGAAAAGGCAGCTTTGAGAGTCAGAAGGTTAGTCACTGTTCATGGGCTCGCAGAAGTTAACAGCTAAGGTGACAATAAGAATAAGTGCATGAGCAAATCAGGCATGAGTCTGTGAGGAACACTTGAGAAAGACTCATTACAGTTGCACTGTGTGTCCCAGAGCAGGGACACCTAGCTGCATATTTTATGCTCATGTGGGACATTCAGCCCATGAGATTATACAGATATACACAAAAACTGAAAGGTCTACCAAGGGCTACGTTACTTGCGTGCTGTACCTTGTCTGCCTATATGATTGGCAAACGAGACGAAAGAATGGTCCCTTACCCTCCAACTGGAGAGGTTCCTTCTCCCTTGACCCTTGATGGATTCAGTCAGAGTGAGCACAGTTCAGTATGAACCTTCACGCCCTTATAGTCATCAGCCCTGTTAGATCTTTATATTGCAGCTGGTAGCAAGGGATCCTGGACTCAGCAGGGCAGGCTTTTCAGTATTGTTAGAACCTAACCACCTTGAGACGTTTTTCAGTTTTTTTCTTTTTTCAAAACCACTCTTATGCTATGTTACGACTTTTTCCCTTGTATCTTCAACTTTGATGAGAATTTGTACCGTATTTTGTACTTTGGAGCTTTAATATGGATGTTTAAATCACTTTTCAGCCCTGAACGTCAGCTCTCTATAAGTGATGGCAAGCACTACACATATGGCTCCCACGTGCAATGTTTTCTGATCTCCAGAGAGATCCATATAAGGTGTAGTTTGAGACAGTAAATTCATTCAGTGGTGGCTAGAAGCAGCCACCAACACCACAGACAATGAATGAAAGAGGCTAAGCTTGGAATTTCCTGCCTTTATTAAATTTTCTCTCCCATTTTTTCCCTCACAATTATTTTTCCACCACTTTTATATTAGAGGATAATTTCTCTCTGTGTTAAAAGCAAGGCAGGAGCATCAACCATTGCTCTTGTTCTTGTCCTTCAACAGACAGGAATACATGTATTTTATTGACACAATGAAAATTAGTTAACTATCAAAACGTGCACAACTCTTTTCCAAATACTGTAAATGCTAATCACTGTTGTAACCTTTGCTGGTAATTGACAATAACTCAACGACTATTTCCTTTGACTTTAATGACTACAATAGCTTTCGTAATCTTTTTGTTAGTATGCTTCATTGATTTACATTCATGATATGCAGGGGTGTATTTCTTGGCTCCCCTGTTTCAGGAAACCTCCACAGGCATCAAGTGGAGAACAGAATTTGTGAACTGGAGGAAAGAGAAAGAGCAGTAGGAACTGGTGGCTGATTTAAGATATTCTAGTCACACACCCCTCAGTGGAGCACACCCAATGCATCGGAACAAAAGGAGAATTTCATTTTGTTTTTGAAATGCCGTTACTACATTCAGGAAATTTGCAAAGGCACCTTGACAGAAAATGATCAAATATCTGAACTTCTAGTGCAACAACATTTACTTAGTAAATGACATTTTAATGCAGAAAGTCAAATTTGCATACTAATTAAAATTTTCCTTTAAAACGTTTAGACTTTTTGGCCTTCCCACCTACCCACAGTGACAGAGATTAAAAGATTTTTTATTAAGTCCTGTCAAACAAAACACTCTCTTGTAAAGTGCTACAGTACGAAGTGGCACTTCCAACCTATTTCTCAGTCATTCAGAATCTAGGCAGTTCACGTTTCCACGTGCCTCTTGATCTCAGAAAGGCAGCTGATGGCACAGAGACAGGGAAGCCTGGGTTTCCTCCCTCTCTAAATTTTCACATTGTGGGAAAGCAGTTTCATGTACTGCACGCTGGGTAATAAAATAAAAAGACATCACGCTTGTAAAACTACACCAGCTCCTTACTAAAGAGGAGCAGATTTATAGAGGTGCTGCAAGTTAGAGTAACACTTCAGCTGTCTCCACCTTTCTTGACTTCCAGGCATGGACAGAGGGTGATATGGGTAAAGTAGGCAATAAATAGTCTAAGATGGCAGAATGAGGATGTTAAAATCACAGCGGAGGAAGAAGGTAATAGCCAGGCAGCTCCCTCGGGCTCTTCTGTTCCTAAGCAGCCTGGGGCTTCCAGCCCAGGCCAGGCCCCCAGCCCAGCCCCGAGCAGCTGCAGCCTCCCAGCGCGGGTGTGCAGCGTCGGGCACAGCACACACGCATCGCTACGCAGCATGGCGGGGCACTGCGAGGGAGGGAGGAGGAATGCAGCCAGCCTGCAGCTTTGGTTTGAGGTTGCTTTTTTTAAAATCAGCCATTGAAGCAAAATTCTTCCTATAATAATTTCCTGGCCAAGTACAGTTTCTTACTGTGAAATGACCATTTCTGTATATTTTAGTGGAAACAAAAATATTTCAGAAGGATCAAGACAAACTTGTTACACCATTTTTTCCAATCTCCTCTTTGTATGTGCTTGTTACCAGCAGTAACTTCCTAAGATGTGGCCTCCCCACAAACCGCGAGGATCACTACAAACAGGCAAGCAACGCCGCTAAGCTTCAGTTGTTTTTTGCTCTTTTGTTAAGCCAAGAACAGAAAGCTTTGCTTCTGTTTTGCTTGACAGGACAACTTCAACACTCTTCAAAGGCTGATTTCTTTGAGAAAATTTATATTCATTTTTGTGTATGATCAGACTTGCCTCCTGCCCGCTATATATTGTGTGTGTGAAGCACGTTCATGCTGAGCAGTGGCCTGCAGCAGGAACAGCTCAGAGGCAGTGGGTACAGCCACGCAGCACAGTGCTCCGGGCTGAGCACTAGCACTGGGCTCAGGGTGTTCCCTAGCAGTTTTCTTTTCGTCCTTTTATTGGACATCTTTACAGCTGTGCTGAAACCCTGAGAGGTACTCAATTGTTTTCATTAATGTCAGTTTCTGCAAAACTCTGAATATTCAACTTAAAGGCACTAATAATCTTCACATGCTTAACAATGCTCATCTGAAACCCCTACCCCAGCTCTTTTCTTCTTTATGATTATGAAGATGACGATTCATACGGCTCGGAATCTCACAGTGTAGTTATCTTACCCTTTTTGCCCTCCCCTCTCCCATCTTTATTTCCCCACTTACAAACTTAACAAAACAGTATTCTCTACTCTGCTGGGCCAGCTCTCCTGTCCACAGGGTACTGTAATGACTACTTTAATTTAACCCTTTGATAAAAGCCTTCACATGATGTTCTTACACATCTTCAGCTGCAAGGAGATCACGCACAACAATGGAATCACACGGATGAAAACTTTAAACTCTTATTTTTGTTTTTTAAAAAGAGATGTCTTTGTCTTTAAAACAGAGACAGGAACTTCACAAATGCTCCTAATATGTTGACATTTTATTTCCATGTAGGGTAATGTTTGTAACTTTGCTGTCTCTGTAGGGGACTGGAACATCAAGATCACAGTGTCTGATGATGTCAGTTGCAGCTAGGCATTTACAACCCTTGGGCCTCAAATCTTAATTATATCTGCTACTGTTTACAGCTTATAATTATTGATGTTAATTTACTGACTGATGTTACACTTCTAGCCTCAAGTTATGTTTTTGGCATGTTAATCTATTTGTACACAGACTACTGCATCTGATCGTGCAGGCTGCAATTAAAGGGGATTTTTCATTTTAATTTTCATTTGATTTTGCCATGTTCTACATGATTTTTTAAAAAGTAATATGACTTTTTCAAGTAATCTTATAAATAATGTTTAAATTATGCATGACACTGACACAATGGCAAGAGAAGCAAGCTTTGTCCATCTGGATGGCACACAGCGATGCTTGCCTCATGTTTCAGCAGGGTCCCAAAACCACCAGAGGGCAGAGCAAAAAGGGTCTCCATGGAACGCTGTCCCAGCCACGGCATGCGGCTGTAGGAGTCAGCGTAAGGTTGGACATGGAGAAATGGAAAGGTTCGGAAACAGCACAGGAATGTGCACTTGACTGGTTGGGTTTCCTTTCAACAGACTGGGTAACGAGCCCCGGTCATGCTTCATTGCTCACCTCGACAGCAAGCACCACTTCACCCATCATCACTTCTAGGCCAGATGGGAATGGCTGTAGCAGACCATGCTCGTGGCATCCTGACATCACACATGTGACTGGGCTGGACAGTCATGTGTTTCAGGGTAAGATTAAAAAAAATTCAAGTGAGGATTTATACTGACAATTGCACGGGGCTTTCTAAGGACTGGAGCCAAGCATTTCAAGCTTTTTTTACATTGGGATTTTAAGAGATTGCTTTTGAATTAAAGAAGGATTATTGCTGTTGCTGACTTAGTGCTTCCTAATTGCTTTGATTTTGGTGAAGACTAGATAATTATGTCTTCTTTAAGAAGAGCAATTTATTTTAATGTTGGAAGGCCCTGATTCCACATGAACTCTAAGCACGGGAGTAAGCATAAACTTCAGTGTGCTCTCAGCTTCCCATGAGCTTCATGGATGTCAGGGGCTGTATGTGACAGCAGAGTGGCCTCTGGGTTAGGACAACGTTCAGAAGAGGAGGCGGCTCCAGGTTAATGTAGGAGGCCTGACAACCACATTATGGGTTTTGGAAGTGCCCTAGATGCCAATTAATCAGTGTGAGCACATAGGAAGGTGGTACAAGCCCTCACCCTTCCCTTTCAGGAAAAAATCCTAACATCCTACAGTTCTAGAAGTCACCTTAACAGGACACCAAACTAGTTCTGACCCTTGTCAGAGTTTGGCAGTTGTACCATCCCTGGCAACAGGAGATCCCACCTCTGTGTCAGGCCACAAATCACTCTGAAGTGGCTCACACATCCACTCCTACCTTTTAGCGTTGCTTTGTGCAGGCAGTGAGCATCTCAGCTCTGGCACAATTTGACTGACACCACAGTGGAGTTACAGACACTTTTCATGGGAATTAGGTGAATACCTGCTAGTTCTACCTTTCAAAATCTCTCCCTAAGTGCCATGAGAGAAGAGTAACTGTGAAATTACATCCTTTTTAAAATCAAAATAAAGAAGCAGATTTTTAAGCTGACCCTGAAAGAAGAGTTGTTGTATAGTACAGTACAGAGACCAATGTCTTGATCGCCCTGGGGCCAAAACTTTTCTTCATTCTCTGCTTCCAGCTGGCATGACAGAGGAATTTGTGACAAGTATCAGCCTAGGAAGAAATACCATTCTTATAAGGAGTTCTAATTTATCAGGTTCTCTGGAGGCCCACGAAGTGGTTGGACTGCTTTCAGCTGGTATTGCACCTCCATCCAGGTTGAAGAATAATATTACTAATGGCAATGTGCTACCAAATTCTATGAAAAAACCACATACAGACCATACCTCTATATCACAGCAGCGCTTCTTTGCAGTAAAACAGGCTACTAGGAAGAATTATAATGTTCATAAAGCAAGACTAAGGAAGCATTCTTGCTATATAGAAGTAGTAGACACATTTATTGTACTTTTCTCTTATCAGCTTATTCTGAGCTGATGCCACAGTAATGCAAGGAACACGAGAGGAGACACAACCACAGGGGAATGAGCATTTTTTTTTTTTTTTTATCTTCTACAGAGGATTAGAGAGTCCGAGGGCAACCATTTTTTATATGGGAATACTTACAACTGAAGACATCTAGAATAGGCAAAAGATGTGTTTCTTAAAAATATGGTATTGAGCATGTTCAACCTAATGCTGAAGCAGACAGGACTAGATGTGTTTCACTGGGGTGCTGACTGGGAGACAAGTCAAGAAAAAGAGTCAACTAACTTTGAATCGAAGTTATTAGAACAGCAAATTAACTTATTTTATGCCCCTCCCACTTTTGTCTTCATCATGACAAATCCAATAGCAAAATCACTTGGAAGGGAATATTAACAATAGATTCTCATCAAATGTTTGAGCGTAATTTCTCTTGCTGGGGGTGTTCTTGGTTGTTATAAACGGCACCATCCAGAACAATTCCCTAACATGGAGGCACAGATACATGTCTAGATCGCATCAGCTGTATCTATACTACTCCTTGCAACACTGTAGGAAAGTTCTTTCGTGACATATAGTTGGCATTTGTTTCAGCAGCAGTTTTACCATTTCCAGGGGTTGGTGAACTCTAAAGCCCTCTGAGATGGCGATTTTGTGCTTCACTTAGATGTAAACTGAGGCATAAAACAATTCTATAATTTAACCTGTAGTCATTAGGAAGTGTAGGAAGTTAATCCAGGGCTTGTACCTGTCATGCTTTTATCTGTTGTGCTAGAAATCTTGCCACATAAGAATAGTGCTATGGAAGAGGAGAAGGAGAATGTGGAGAAGTGGAGCCTGCCTGCAAAACCAGTAAGGAAGGTGGGTTCCGTACCACTCAGCACTGGGACTGCTACCACTGATTCTAACAGAAAAACATTTGGCCCAGTGCTGACTGCTTTTGAAAGTGCTGCTTTGACATTTTAGGCCTGAAACCAGACATTTTCCCTGCCATTATGAAACACAGCGAGGTAATATTACAAATAAGTGTAAAAAATAAATCCAACTTGGAAAACATAAATGACCTTTCAAAGCCTGAAATCATGTAATAATAACTGGCCTGATCCATTGCTGAGGTTTTATTGTTTGAGCTTCACTCATGTTTTTGCCTTTCTCCTTTGGACAACGTGAACAGTTAGGGACTAAAATCCCAGAACAAGTGCATGCTTATTTACAAACAAAGTGAAAAATATCTTGAAATAACTCAAAACACCTAACCTGCCAGTGGGGAAATCATACAAAGGAAAAACAAAAACATCTCACTCTGTTTTCTCCAGCATTCACTTATATTGTTTGCTTCAGACAGCCCATTTCTAATGAATCCAATAATCAGCTGGAACTTGAACCTGCTCTGCCAATCTCACTGTTCTTTCAGTTCCAGGAAAACTGAAGCAAATAATATTTTTCTTGCTCAGCATTAAAGAAGCCATAATAATACTAATGTTTACATCTGGTTCCAAAACCAGTTTTGAGCTTCAGTCAAAACAGAGATGAAATTTAATGCACACAAAGTTCAACTTTTTGGGAACACAAAATGTTTGCTTAGTTGGCTTGGCTTTTCAAATCTTTTTTTTTTCCTTTTTCTTCTTTCTTTCTTCCTTTCTTTCTTTTTTTTTTTTTGTAAGAGCTTTTCTGTTTCCAAACCCAGAACTGTCTTATCTAAGTTGGGATCAGTAGAGCAGTACCTAGCCCCAACACAGTCATTTGGATGTTGAGTCAGCAATGCATTCTTATAGCACTCTAAATGCACCAGTGTTACGGGTGCATTTACGGTGTGCATTATAGAAACCTATTGCTAAAAAGATTAATACACGAAGATTTTATTACAGTTCCGCTAAAAGTGCAAGGATCAGGGCTCAGCTATTTGTGAGGAGACAATGGCAAAGCTCCCAGAATGCAACGTCACTAATCATTCCTTCTGCCAGCTCCCTCATTTCGCAGCAAGCCCTACGCTGCTGCTGAGAGGGCACTAGCAAGCCAGGTGGCACCCTTTGGTGACAGGTTCCTGAGCGGTGTTTTTGTTGAATTATAATTTAGCCTAGGATTCAGTATTTTAGCAAGCTTTTCTGCGAATGATACCACTAGTGAAAGACAGTTGTCTAGTGATTTGAGTGTGGCGTACCCTGCTTTCTCCCCCTCCCTTCCTCTTTCTGTGTACCTAACATCTTGTCCTCTGTTCTCCAGTCTGCTCACACATCCCTCCTGATCTATCACCCGGTTTGGGAATGGCAAGCGATTGATCTACCTGCATTTTTCCCCATGGAGGCACTTTGGGCCTCCTTCTTTCCCAGTTGCCATACCCTGTTAACTTGGTTGGAATTTCATATTTTTGAAAACTCTCTCCCCATTTTTCCTGGATAATGGCAAACAGATTCATAACTCAATGGGAGAGGATAGACAGTGACAGACAGAAAGGTAGACAGGCAGACAGCCTCATTTCCTTGGGAAACAAGGCTGAAAAATGAGCGCACTCCCTAGAGATTTTGACTGCAATGACTTTGGTGTAGTTGCACAGAGCTACTTTTAATTGGATACTGTTGGATTATGTTCCGTTTTTCCTCTTGTCCTGACCCGCTCATTGAGTAAATAGAGCCATCTGCCAAAGCAATGGCTCTTGAATTAGAGAAATGCACCTTCCCCCTGGGAGAGCAAAGTAGGCCAGCAATTCACCAGGGCTTTCTGCAACTGAAATTATTATTCAGGTTTCCACACTGTAGGAGCAAGGAATCCATATCTAGATGAAAAATCAGGCAGGAAATGTAGCTAAGTCACAAAAACACACTGGCTGAGAACCATGGGTAACTTCTATAGAGTGTTAAAGTGACATCTTTTAGATAAAAGTTTCTCATTCCCTTTCCCAACCCAGAACAGTTTTTTATTCACTGAAGGCACTTCTCACCTTAGACAGTGGCAAACTGTTTGCATTGGGTCTCCATGCAAAGTAGAGATGCTAAAAGTCCTCAGCCATGGGCACCAAAGAGCTGCACTGACTGCACTGGCTGTTGTTTGAACTCTGGATCATCAGGAAAGCAATTTCTATCTTGTGAAAACTTGGGATTTTTTTTTTCTGTTTTGTCAATAAAAGCTGATTTTTTGACAAAAAGCAGGATGGTTTTGACTTCTCCAACCACTGTCTCTAATAAAAAGAACTTTTATTTCCAAAGACAAACTTTTCTCTTAAAAAAAAAAATATATATATATATATAAAACATCTTCCTAGAAAATAATTTTTCCAGTTAGAAGTTAAAAATATTGTTAAAAATATTTTTTTCTATAATCTCTACTGGTAACTGTGGTTTGGCGTTCTGAAAAAACGTAGGAGGAATGAAGTCCTGTCATAGCCTCCAGTCATTCCTATGACAATATAGAGACCTCATAGCAAGGCAAGAACACTCTTAATCCCCCAAACTGGGAGAGAAGTGTTGCAGCCAAGCAAAGTCTCATGCCAGTCGTTGGCAGTGGGAGAGACAAGGCCCCTGTTCAGTAAATCCACACCTCTTAGGAAGGACATTAGCTGGAGTGAGATAACCAATTCCAAAACTCGATTTTATCTCCGAGGTGAATCAACTGAAAATAATGGATCAAATCAGACTTGGTTTGATCTTTTCTGCCCACCCACATCACCCTCTTTTTTATTTTTCACTGAAATTAGCTATTCTTCAGTAAAAAAAAAAGCAAGTACATTTTCCCAAGGAAATATTCCCTTGACACAACAAGCAACCTTCTCCAACAATTGCATAAGATTGTGGGAAGCACTGGCACAGGCCTGGCAGAGGAGAGCAGAGAATAACCATCTCGTAAAAGGCCCTTTGCAAAATTCCCTGGATGACACATTATCCACACAGACTGGCCCATGCATGTTCAAATTTGCCTTTTAAGAATATTGTGTCCTCAGTGAATGTTACTGATGCTACCGCAGGAGCTGTCTGGGCACCTTCTCTCTTCACAATGATCTTTCTGTACTATTGCAGGATGCTGTGGGAGCATCTGGGAAATTATCTCAGCTCCCTTCTTGGATGGGCTTTCTGACCGCGCACATGGGAGGTTCATTCCCAGAATGTTCAGCCAGAGGAGGTGCTTGCATCGTTTATTATCTGTGTCTTTCACAGTGTGCTCTGGGCAGCTGCGTGAATTCACCTGCATGGAGGCCTACAGGTGGTGCAGCCTTATGGTAATGCTAGGAGAAGCTTAGTTACCATTTTTGGAACCCAGGATTCTAAAAGTCTTAAATGAAGATGCTACTACAAATCAGTTCTGCTAAACAAGTACAAAGAGCTGTAAAAACATCATTAAAGAAATCTAAAATGAGAGTATGTAGATTTCAGTTGAATTCATTGGGAACAAAACAAAACTAGCCTAAATAAACCTCTGTTAAACCACAGTAAGAGGTTCTCTAAACCGATTTAATTAAATCTGGTTTCAAACTAATTTAATGTATGGTTGTGATACATGTAAATAGTAATCTTTTGTAAATATCACTGACAGCGAAGGAGCACTTACTATGGGACTGTAAAGACAGATACTTTTGAAAATTAGGTGTGTTCAGACAGGCTTCACATTCGTTATTCTGTTCTCAATTCAAATGCAAAAAGGAACACTTTAATATTTCTCTGAACAAATCCACTACTTTTCCATTATTTCTACAAGTTTTCTGGAGAATTTGTTCAGTAAGTTGTTCCAAGACACCATATGCATTTTGATTTAAAAAAAAAAAAAAAGACTTAAATAGTAAAGTAGCACTTTGCAATTCAGGATCTAAGCAAGGATAAGCAGGCCATCAAGAAAGGAGTTTAAAGCAGAATGAGACATAAGTCACCAAATCCACTATTTGAACAGTGAGAGAACTACCCAGCTCCATGCTCCCGTCTGCCCTCAAGATACTCAGAGAAGGGATGGGAAACTATGGCAAGAATATTAGAAAATAAATCATTTAGGCAGCAAGATCTGAAACTGTAACAAATACAACTATTAAAAGTCTCTTGAACATGAGGAGCTTTTGTCTTTCTTGTTTGAGGCAGCTAAGTACCTAATGGTGTGTGATAAAAGCAAAGTTAGGCAATTATTTTCCTCCGTTCTGCAATCTGTGTAAAAGCATGTGGGTAAACGTCATGTCTGGTTGCAAGTATCATGCTTTAAGGTCTGGAAATTTACATTCTTAGAGCCCAGACAGACATGAATTGACAAGCACTAGCCATTCCTGGAGCAAATGTCAGATTCAGAGAGCCCTTTTCTTCAGATAAGTGTCCCAGTTTTCTACGCACATGCGCAAAACAAGTCTTGATGCTTTACAAGGGAAAAATCAAAGCATCTGTGGAATCTTGAAAGATTATTTTTTCCTCTTTCTGGCTGCTTGTCTGGAAAGCCAGTTAAGACAACTTTTAAAAAACATTTCAGGAACTAGGTTCTTTGAATCACATATCAGGATCTTAGGTTTCATGACAAGTAAACCAAAAAAACACAGCCTATCGTAAAGTGAGCCTACAATAATACTGCTACTCATAGAAGAACAACATACTAAAACACAAGAGTGATTTATAAGAGTGTCAATATCTTCTTTGGATAATATTTATTTCTTGAATTTGTTGGTAGTTTGAGCTAACTTGTCGTATTTTGTTTCTTATCAATCCAGAATTATGGTCTGGTCCTTGAAGGCAGAAGACACAGAAAGACAAAGAAAGAAAGAAAAAGGAATTCCCCGTTATACAATAAAGGGTAGTAGAAACTGAATTTTTCTTATTTCTGTAAAACATTTTCACCAAATAGATAAGGAAGTCTAAAATATTAACTATAATCAGAATTAATTCCAGTAGTTTGAAATATTTTTAAAGCTAAATTTAGATGCTGAGGTTTTTGGCTAGGAAATCTCAAATTAGTTTAACTTTCTTCTCTTCTCAGGATCTGTTTGCATTGTACGCAGGACAATCTTATCTGTCTAACCATATTGATTGTATTTTTTTTACACCTCATACCAACCAGGTAATTATCTTACACTTTCTTGCTTCTGAGAACTAATAAAATAAAAGGTTTGCTTCCTACCAACCCACCCACTCAGCAGTGATGTCTTCTCATGTTTCTCTTGATAAAGCAATGTGGTCCTTTCAAACAGTCTGATGTGACATCTCGAATAGATTAAAAGTCATATCAGAAAGATATCTGTTGAGTGACAACATAAGTACTTATTTAATAAGTATATTAAATACATATGCATGGCTATATACTGTACATGCAAGGTTTTAAATATATACCCTAGTTAACTGCCATATGGATATGTTGTTGTGGAAAAAAATATTTATAAAATGTTTTTTCCAAATGTTTAATCTACAGCAGATGCGCCTTGCGTTCATCTGTTTGGCTTGGCATTCACTACAGGGAGATCTTATTAATCATACAGACCTCCTGTAGCAGAGGAAACAGAGGCTATTATAGGATTCATCTGTTTATGACTAAACAGAAAAAAGGATCTTCATCAAATGAGAGATCCCTCTCTGAAAGTTCTCTGAAATGTAGACGGCTGTGAGTAAGCCACATGCTGTTTTTCATCTCCCAGCATTGTACCTTTACTCCTCGTCTTTAGATTGAAATAACACAGTAGAACAGGCTGTATGCATGTGGGGAAGGAGAGGGAACCAGAGAAGTAGGAGCGATGGGGACGGATATGGAGCAATCCAGATTTCATTTGCCCCCTTTCCACACTCAGATCATGGAAGTTTTGCTCCTGATCTGCTTGTTATTCTATTACACTGTCACGTTTGGAAAAATATACAGAAGGATTTATGGGAAGTGCTTCAAGCTCTAATTCTACTCTCAAAATCTCCAGTAGATATTTCTCTGAGCCTTGCCTCACATGGCAGTCAGTGCCAATGTTAACAAAAATCTCTTTTGATTTTATTGCTTCCCATAATTGTATTATTCATCTGTCTCACTAAATCTCTGTCCTGATAGAGGGGGAAGCTGAAGCTGACCTTCTGACCCAGCTGGGCAGGGAAGAAGGAGAGAAAGCCAGTGAGGAAAAAGAACGAGTTAGGTTCCACTGAGTAGTGAAGATCAACTGCCCTAAGCACGTCAGCTGAGTGGAAACCAAACAGGAGGCAGCAGAACCGAGGCATTCAAAGGGTCTACTTTGAAACAAAGGAAAATATCTTAAATCCGCTCTGTACCTGCCGTACTTCATAAACTGTGTGTCCTAATGATGAAGAACACTCATCCCATCGTGAACTGACCCAGTAGACCTGATGTCTCTACCTCACAGCGTACTAATTCTATACAAAAGAGTCACTTTGCGGATTCTGTTCACTCTTTAATTTTAGTGCAAGATATCTTGCCCTTTTTTGCCAATTGACCATGAAATCCACATGTTATGAATTTTGTTTCCTGACTGCATAAAAATGTGACAGATTGAGGATGACATATGCTCACATCAGCTCTTCAGAGTGGAAAATGAAGTGTCTGCTTACAAACTTTGTTGAACAGGAAAAGTGTTAGGCTTGATTTGGAAGCTAAGAAAGCCCTTATCTGCTCTTTTGATTCAAAAGTAGAGAGGTCAGGCTTGCCAGGGCTGCAGGAGCTCTGTATGCTCCAGCATTAAAGCTGAACTGCCTTATTTTTCTGCTTAAAAAGGAAAGAGTTGTGAACACGTCTGACTCTTAAGGAAATTTGTTCAGCGTTTTCTTCACTTTACAAAGTTCCAAGACCTCCCTGCATTTTCCTTGTCTCCATCATATAATCCTTCGCTGTTGTGCCTGGGCCTTGCCACATCACACTAGAGCATATCTTTAAACAGGGCAACCAGCAGCTGCAATGAACCACCTGCATCACCTCCTCTGCATCACCTTCCACTACTGTAACCCTTTTGATGCAAATACCAGAGTTCTTCAACAGCAATCTGCATTTACCTGCATGTTTTTTGAGGGATGAGCCTGCTCATGATGCTGGCAGTATCCACTGAGAACCAGAAAGCCTTAAGAAGTGCTACACACCCAAAGATGTGTATATAGCACCAGAGGCAAAGCATTTCCACGTTGACTGGGAAATCTAATTCCAACCGAGGATTTGTATCATTCATGAAGCTAAACTGGAAGGACTCAGGAAAGCAGTCATGTGAGGGGAAGGGGCATTGTCTCCTCAAAGCCTTCACTCTCGAAATCATTTCCCAATTAATGCACTCTTGCCTAAATTCTACTTCTAGCTTTCATTTGCATTTTTGAGTAATTAAGGTTTTCAAACGCATTATATACATGCCAAATACCTCATAAACGTGGGCTCTACACTGAGCTCAGTGAACTTTAACCAATTTATTGACAGTTGCTGAGTAACTGTCCCAGTGAATCCAGATTTCTTTGCTCATTTTTCAGTGATACAAGTTGTAATCAGCCTCTCTGTAAATATACATCTTATATACCCAATATTAACTAGATCTAATCAGCTTAATTAGCTGGTTAATATTAATTCAAGTTCATGCAACATAATCTTCAATTTAAAGTGGGTACAATGTTTTACAGTATCAGAAAAATGGCTCCATTGAATAAATTGATGGAAGAAAAAAATGTTTAAGAAGAGAATTAAAGGACAATCCTTGAATTCAGATTGTAGCATCAGCCAAAGAACACCCACACACAAATCCTTCTTCAAGACAAGTGCTGCTCAACAGGCATTCACCAACAAAAGAATTCCAACAGTATTTGAAATCCAATTCTGGCTTCTACAGCGTAAATCTGTCTTCTCATCTGCAGGAGAGCTCAAAGACTGTACAGTTGCGCTCTGCTGTGCAAGTGCCAATCCTGTGGCTGTGCCAGTTCTGTACTGTATAAACTGCTTTGCATCTCTATTTCTACCTGCCATCTCTTTTGCTTCACTGGTACAAACAAACGCTATTACTGTGTAAGGCACTGCAGATTGAGCCTGGATACATTTGGCACACTGAAACATACTAACGTCTTGAAGTCAATAGCTTTTTTCAAATACTTAAAATATGCATTTCACTGGATATGGTTAAACCCAACACCCATATTTAGATCATTTGTGATTTATAATTATCCTTTTCTAATTCTTCCATATTTACTTATTTTAACCCTGTATACAGCATTTAATGCTATATTTTAAACTGCAGACAGCAAATCAGAATGCTTCAGCTCTGTTTTTCATAGTTCAGACATGTCTGAAATATAATGAGAGCAGGGATTTGTCTGCCCTGATTTAATTACTACAATCCAGATAACTCTGTCAATCAATTTATCTCCTTGTGACTCCTGGCAGGGTGAAAAATGCCTTCATTATAAGGACTGATCATTAGTGGATGTGAAGTTGAGAAGATGATGAAGATGAGTTGTTGGCTCTGGCAGAGAATTGACCCATCAGTGTCATTAAGTGAACTGCGGCAAGCCCAGCAATTCCCACGAGGCAAATCATTGAATTCCTCAGGAGCAAAGGTCTGTGTCTGTCTACACCAAAGTACTTTGAAACGTACACACATGCAGTCTGCAGTAATCTGATGGATAACTAAACAATTACACAGGCAATAACTGGTTTGTCCTTCTCTTTTCATGAAAGAAACAACTTTTGAAGTACTATACTTTAGTTTCCTTCTTATGTGACAGTTTAAATAACACTTAGTTACATCCACTGCCCTTTCAACTCTGTATTACAGAAGTTCAGCTCTGAGCTGCATCCACCTCCCAAAGCCCAAAAGCTCTTTATTAACAATGCAAATTGCAAATCTAAATTCATTTCCTTCTAAATATTGAATGACAAGGCTGAGTCTTTCCAAGCTCTAAGGGTTTTTTAATAGATGTTTTTCAGCCAGCAATAAAAACAGAAAGGGAAAACATCTTTCTGTATAGTAGCTTCAGCGACAAGCAATTTAATGAAAAATGAGCATTATCTGCTCAGTGTTTTTTTCTAAATTACACTTTAATTATAATAGGTAATTTTATATAATTGACTGATTAATCATAAAATTTTGAAAAAAAAGAAAGGAAGAAAATGATTACAAACCGAAGTATTGTTAACAGAGCTTCCCAGACAGAGAACGTTCTGTTGGAATCAAAGACACGCTCAGGAGACTACAGACAATGCTGGTGACCAAGACAGCAGAGGCAGTGAGGCTGCACAGCTTACAGTCACCATGCTGCTTTTAGAACAAGTTGTACAGGACGTTCCATGGGGATTCAGGGCTATGTTCTGCAGACCCCCATGTACCTTAGTCCAACTTCTTCAGTTGCAGCTGCAGCTTTGAGGCTGCAGAGTTGGGCAGCTCCTGCAGTTCCTGCAGTCCCCAGTTCAGCTCCTCTGGCTGCCTTACAGTGATCCCCTCCAGAGCAGCATCTGTCTGATCCTGAGAGTTATTGCTCCCAAACATCCCCGCGCTATTTTTTCTCTGGTGGACTACAAATGTTAACTGAGTAGGTTTAATCATAAGGTCTTTGATTTCTAGCACAGGATGCAAACACCAGATTGAAGGGAACTTGAACATGTGAGTGTACAAGAAGAGAGATGTGAAGCATGCAAGCAACTTTTGGCAGGAGTGGGTACAGAGAGAATACAGCTTTATATAATTCTGTTACTGAAGTTATTGAATTAAGTTTTAAAACTGAGCAAGAAAGGAAGGTGTTATTTGATGGGAAGGGTGCTGGCTGAGCTAATTGATTCAGCAGGGAGACTGGAGCAGTGCTATGAGTCAGAAAAGCTCAGCATTAACTGCTAAATAGTTGGAACTTTTCCTACAGCTTACAAAATCTCTGAAGTACTTTTCCATCTTGATGCCTCAGATATGCCTAAGCACTGAGAAGGCTCTCTCAGGCACTACCAAGACACTGCCTTCACTTAAACTCTCTGTCTCCCATAGCCCACAGCCCTTTCTGAGAACAGTTTTTATATTCTCTTCACTGCTAATTCCTGGATGATCATTATTTAGAATAAATTTGCTTTTCTACTTCAGTGGTTCACAGAATCACAGAAGCTGTCCATGGTCAAAACTTACACCACATAGCATCTGGGATCTGCTAGCCAGCCAAATTATTAATAGCATTCTCTGGAATAGCATGGAGGGAGCCCAGTTAGGCATCTAGGGCCTTGGTATCACGTGACATTTTAAGAAACAAGCCCTTTCACAAATATCTGTCAAAGCATAAGAAAAAGTGAAGGAGAGAAAAAGCAGGGATATGGAAAAGTGAGAGTTAAATCTTTGTCATTTCACTTATATCTTCATCATGACTGCAACTGGGCTTTCTATAGCAGCATTGAATAAACTGTGCTCTGTATGTTTGCTGTGGTAAACACCCTTAAAGAGGAATTCTCTTTTATTCCTGACCACTCCTTCCATAAAACAGGGCAAGGCGGAAAATGTCTTTAAAAAGTCAAATTTCCTTTTATTTCCATCCTTCCTTAACTCATGCAAGTTCTTAACTAATTTTCTTCGAACTTTCCCAAGCAAGTCAAACTTTTCCTGAAGGTAGACATGAAAAGATTTTCCCCATTTTTTTTCCAGAGAGTCTGTAAGCATGAGAAAGTTTCTGCTCTGACTGAACCTGAGATTTGGTCCCATGACTTGACACTTCCAGCACCTTTCTGTGAACGAAATATTAGAGAAAAAATAACATGACAGTGAATTGAAAAACAAGCTTTCCAAATAGACCTGATGCTGTACTCTGAAAATGAAATAGTTATTCTTAGGNCAGATTCTGCTAGCTCTTCTCAGTATCATGCTCCATAAGCAGCTCCATGGAAATCAGTGGCAACATCTAGTGAGGCAAGGTGCTTCATAACTGGGGGCACAGCTTACAACCAGAACCCCAAGAGACTTACTCAACGCATAGCTTGGGAGAGTGTTGAGAATATTAGGAAAGGGGGAGTGTGGAACAACAATATGGCAGGGGTGTTACTTTTTGTAGAATGCCTTAAAGAAAGAAAAACACCTTAATCTGGCCAATGTCACCACTCTTTCATGCCAGTCAAGACAGTAGGCGCCTTGCCGATTGCTGCCTTTTGAAATAGCTCGTATACACAAGACTGTGGCTGCAACCTGAGATGGTATGTTTGAAAGCTGTTCCCTAAATCACTCATGAACTGGAAAAATCAGAACTAAGAAGTTCTAAACGCAAACCAATAATCTTCAGTAATGATGAAAACTAAATATAATTCAATATATTTACACTAAAAAAGTCAACCAAGATATAGGCATTGTGTCCAAAGTATGTGATTATACTTCAGGAAGCACTTTACAAGTTTCCTTCAATTGTGATGACGGGTCAGAACTACCGACGGTGCCGTTCCATCAGTTTCAGTGAATTTATAGCGGCTGTGAATGTGGCCCATTTCTGAAGGCATAAAGCCAGTAAGTAGTCTGCAGTGGGATTCTGATAAATGCTGCCATCTGCAATATGTTATATCCAATGCAGGGCAGAAACAGATGGAAAAGCTTTTCAATCCAGAGTACCAACTTAAAATAAACATCCTTAAATGTAGCTGTTCCTGCAGTGAGTATTGAAGAAGACAAAAAATAAATGAATGAAATGAGGGAGGCTTATAAATTCTCTTTTCACAGTGACCAAAGTAAATACTTTTGAGTTCACATATATCTTCCTTATGCAGGGATCAAAAAATTCTTGTTTTCAGAAGAAAATGAGCATGTAAATCACAATGGTTTCTAAAGATAAAAACTGTGTGTTTCCATTCTATACTTTTCTGATAAGCACTCCCATTTCTCACCTAGTTATCTTCACCTCACCTTCTTCCAAAGACCCAAGTTGCTGCAATCCTCTTTATAGCAGCTGAAAATTTCCCTCCTGAGTCCAATGCTGTGGTTTCAATAGATGGCTGAGGTTGGCCATTAAGCACTACAAAGGGCCTCTTTCTTTCCCTCTTGATGTCCTGAGCATGCTGCCTCTATAAACCAAGAGTCTAGGTTTAACAGTAAAGTTTCTGTTGGTTACTGCAGATATTAGCTTTTGAGCATGGGAAATAGCATAAGATACAAGCCTTAGTCCAAAATGCTCTTTCAACAAAACTAGAAGAAATATGCTGCCAAATGGGAAATGGCTCAGCTTTTGTCCTTTGTGTCAAATACTAAGAGAAATCTTTGCATCCACGTGTGTTAGCTTCAAGCCAAGGAGAGCAAGCAAGCAAAGATATTACCATAATATCTGGTTTCTGAAGCAAACTTTAAGTTTGGTTGTCCTCTGTTATAAGACATCACTTTGCCTATAAATTCAGGATGGTTTTAAGAGAGCCACATGCCTCAGAATGCAAAATAAACTGCTGCAGTCACAATGCTGAAAGGATTTACTTGGAAAATTGCAAATTGAATGAGGAGAATTACTCTGGCTAGACACACACATCATTAAGAATTATTGGCATACGGTTTTCAACAACACTGGATGCCTGAATGAGAGAATATCAAGCTTAGAAGAGATAGATTTAAAAGGCTTTAGGATAAACCAAAAGGGTTGCAGACTGCTTTATCTGGCAACTCATCGTGCCATGGAAACATGCAATATGCAATGAAACATATGGAACTGAAACCTAATTTTATGGAGGCATTTGGGTTGGTAACTTGGACATGCTTTCAAAGAGGTGCAACTGAACTGAAGAACAGATGCATTTTTTATCTACCAAACTGTATCCTCACGATTCAGGAGACAAAAAATTGATGGTTGACATTTGCATTTGAAAGTCTTAATATCTCCTGTAAGAAAACAGGATGTTTTTCTCAGCCCTCTCCAGCGATCTTCTCCCTGTGCATTTTGCAAAAAGAAACCTCAGGAACAAATTTTCAGCCAGTGCAAAAATGGTGTTTCTCCAGGGTAGTGAAATGATCTACTCTGATTTGAACCACTGAGGGTCTGGCTCATGAATAACCTTTGAGGCTTCTGTTGTTACAGCTCTGTTTTGTAGCTATCTTTGTATTGGTTGGTGTGCAGACAGGGTAGTGGGACAGCACAGAGAAATCTGGTCATAATGGAGCTACACTGAGAAATAACTGCACTGGAAACTGCTTTCAATTTATGACCTAGAGGCAGCCAGACGTCATCCCTGAGTCAGTGGAAACACATTTGAGATGCAGGAAATAAAGCAGTAACAGCCTCAGTGAATATCTCCAGAGGTTTACACTTATATTCTATGTTTTCTTACAATCAGTGAGGTTTCCTTCTCTTCAAATTTTCAGGCCCAGCTTCATTCTGGCAAAAACAGAAAAGGAACCAATGGCAACATCTGTTATCACATGGCATCTCAATTCAATAGGCCAGGACAGAAAGAATCAAAGGAAAGTGTGAGAACTAAGGGAAACATGCCAGTTTGGGTAAGCAGCATGTCTGGAAGTTTTTCCCTCAGTTTCTCTACTGGACTTGCATCTCAGAAAGTGTCTCAATGCAGAACATTAAACAATTGAAACCGTGCTATGGATGATGGCACCAATCAGAGGCTGCAATTTGCTGATCCCTCTCAGTTGATCTTCCTAAAAGTACTCAAAGACATTCACTTTGTTGTTTCTTGCTTTTCTTCCCCAAAATTCAGAATACCTTTCCATTATTCTATGCCTTTTTCTGTAGGGCTTAACTTTTGATTTATTGCCCTACGTCAGAGATGCTCTTTAGTACAAGCAGTACTAATGGGAAAAGCAGTCCTGTTGGAGGAAACTAATGTGGACCAAATTTTAGTTTCTGTTACACCACCATTGCTCAACCTTTTCCAACCTGAAAATTGCTCCCTTCATCCCGGGATTTAATAAGCCTCTTCCTTTTAAAAAATGTTAGAGAGGAGGGTGCGAATGGCCCCTTGGACACGTGTTCACAAAAGTCCATGGCAGCCAAGCATCTGCTCAGACTGAAAACTGTTGTGCATCTGCAATGCAAATGCAGAATAACACATTATTCTGCTGTAACTGAAAACCGGAAGCTGGCGCTGCGGATTCCTCCCACTCCTCCTGGTGCTTGTTTCCATCCATAACATTTTTTCCAGTAAGCACCTGCCTGACTTCTATTTAATACATCCACAGCTGCAGTTTCCATAGCTGCCTTTTGACAGCACAATCCAAAATGAATCACCCTCTCTGTGAGGAAATTTCTCCGGAATGCTTTCTCATTCTCATCTCTTCCTTAATCATCTCTGGATTCCCATTATTTCTATAAGGTATATGATTAAATTCCTATTAGAAGATCACTCTTCCCTCATCCCTTTCCAACCACCCACTCAGAGTCAAATAAGCTGCCAGAGCACCAAGTCGCTTGGTCTTTTTTTAACATGCAGGCTCTTACAACTCTTCATATTGCCATCTATCAGGAGACATCGCTGACAGTTCTGCTAAACCCCTTATAAGGATAAAATATATTCTGTCAAAAAATGCTTGGGACAAACTATATTTTGTCGAGCACCTTCATCTATTCATTGTAGAATATTAATCCTGCCAAGTATCTTAAAGCATTCTGCTGACAAACCTCCACTTTTTCAATATGGGAAAGCAGTGCACAGCAAGATTTCTTGTTTTGAAATTTATTTTTGCTATGTCTAGTCACCAGCTCATCCTCAGCATTGATTATCTCTTCCCCTAGCTATGTTCTTGAGATACCCAACATTAAACATTGACCAGATATTCATGTGCAGGAATTCCTCCCCATTCACTACAATCTTGCATTGCAGTCTTACAATGCTCAAACTCTCATCTGCTCAGTCAAGCTCTAGGCCAGAAGTTGCCATAGATTCATACTGACACAGCAGAGAGCGAGGACTAAAAGAGAATTCAGAATTAATCTCATTCATCTTTTTAACCCAAGGCAAGAAATGCTGCCTATATCATCACTGGCAAATATTTGCTCTACTTCTTTAACAGGCGTGTGGTTTTGGTATGCCAATCAAGCAACCAGGCCAGAAGTGGCCATCCAGACCTACTCACACTACAGCGATTCCCTGAATTAACTCCAGTTTGAACTATATCTCTTTTAAAAACACAAATTGTAACACATTCAAGATTAGGTGACTGTGAGTGCAACGGCCAAGCACCCTCCTAGCTCAGTGCCTTACTTCTTCTGGGACTATGAGCCTGGCCAAGCATTCACAACAACCCTGCCAGTTCCTTTCTAAAGGCAAGAACCACCAAATAACCAACAGCTTCTTTCAACTGCAGGTGACTTATTCATTTTATTTAACAGCAATTGCCGCCACAGTTCTGGAAAAATCAACACAAGCTTTCAGGTGCAAGCAGAAAAGCTCTCAGAGCATCATTTAACCTAGTTCACTCTTCTCCATGTTAGTGAACGGTCTGCTACCAAATGTAGCTCCATGTGTTAGTCTTCTGTATGTCTTAAACCATCTGCATTGCCAAATTTATTTGACAAGGTGTGTATATATGGGAGCTTCTCTGGGTTGCTGAATACAAGGGAGAGCTGCTTTCCCATGTAACCTTTTACAAAAGCCAGAAGCATTTGAAGAAATACATCAGTTTGGACAAAAATGTTTCTTCATGTGATATGGAGATAGCTGAAGAAACTACAATTCAAAAGCTAAAATAACAGTACACAGCTGCTAAACCTCACACCACCCCATCCTTGATAAAAGATGCAGTCTGTTGTCTACTCTGGGCCATGTGTCCTTCTGTTTTTCTCTATCTCTGAGAATTTTAAAAGACCTTGCTGTCATTCCCTATTGGAAAATAAATACGCTTCAAAACCTCAAAATCTTTCGCTAAATGGAATGGTTGTTTTCCTTGTCCAAGAGCAATACTCTCCTCTCTGGTAAACTCTGTACTCCATTGGCACCCCATGGCTTGTTCTCTGAATGTTGATTTTGAACCAGCTATCATGGGTAGCTGCAGTAAATAAACCCCTCAGATGGTTTTTTATTCTGCAGGGGGTGGGAAGAGATAGGGTCAGATCGCATACTGCAGTGATCCTGCTCCAGCAGAGTTAAACATTCAGAACTGCAGGTGAACTTCTCAGATCTCAGTTTAACAGCATGCTACCAGATCAGGCCCTGAAAACTTTTGTGTGTTTGTAGTGGATTATCTTCTTTATTTTGTGATACACCCCAATCAGGGCAGGTGATGTGTGTACAATGAGGTAAAGGGGCACTGAGATAGGAGCAAGGCATCTCTCACTCAATGCCATAAATGAGGGGTAGGCATTGCAGTAAAATTAAGGGAAGAACAAAGATTCTGCAGGTCCCAGATTGTTAGCATAAAGCTGGAGTTTAATAATTTAAACCTGTTAGACCAAAGCAGTTATATGGCTATGGTGGCAATCATGTTAACATCTGAAGGATTTGCGTATCTTTAACATAAAACTACAGTTCAGCTGGGGTTTTATTGCAAGTTTGTTACTTCCTCTTTTTTTTAGTTTCTGACTTTATTTGGAGGTTGCAAAGCAATAAAACCTTAGAAGATTCTTTTTTTTTTTTTTTAAAAAAAAAAAGAGGGTGGGATAAATAATAAGGATCATGTGAAATCTCCATGTCTTTTAAACAAATACGTTTAAAGCAATAAAAAGGCAAAAGGCCAAAATGCAACATACCCATGAAAAAAATAGAAGGTTAAAGCATGAGCAAAGGCAGTAATTCCTCTCCATGTGGCACAGAAACAGAGACTAACGAAGAGTGTGGAACATTCCCTGTATCCCAGACACGAAATTACTGAGCTCATCCCAAAAAGCAAGTTCAACTTTATCAACTCTAACAGCTCAAACAGACAAAAAGTCACTTCATTTTGGGGCTAGTCCAAAGCCCTTTCACTCACACTCCTATTTTGCAGGAACGATCTCTATTAATTTTCATTAACTGCTTTCAGCCATCTGAGTTAGCCATTGTTTCAGAAGCCCAGGTCAAACTCATATCCCTCTTAAAATGTTTGTAACTGCATTTTAATCAATTTAGCAGCTCCAGGTATTAATTGAAAGTTGAATCTGTCCTTATATCTTGAGGTCCTTCATTGGGTATAAAGCCCAGCTATGACAAAGAGAATATCACAAGAAAATCTGTATCTGAAAAAGGACTCAGAATCACTAGGGGAAAATGTGAACACTCTACAGAGGAGGAAAGAAAAAATATCATCATGCAAGCAGAACAGGAATGTCAGGCTCTTCCCCTGGAAAAGCAGAGGGGGGTGAGAGGTGTGGCAATGCTGATGAGGAGTTGAAAAGTTGAGAGTAATCATAAGGAATCAGGCTTCTTTCCCCACATCATTTTAGCCATGAGGCTCTTCAGTGTATTATATATTTTTACTGCTGCCTTTCTATGCAAGCATCTGTTTTGTGCAAATGGAGGTCCAGTTGTGAGAATTCCTGATCTAACAAGCTCGTGTCAAGAGGCTGGGCTTGGGAAATGAAGTATTTCATTGTGTGAGAAAAATGTGATCGTGGTCTTCTATCAATTTGATTAACCATTCTGTGTAGAAGAAATGTCTGATGTGGAGCACCTGTGGAGTCTGGTTAGACAACCTTGTCGAAGCTCCTAGGGAAATAAACCTATCTGTCTTCCAAAGATGTCCTACTCCTGCTGTTAAAGGCAGGATACGGGAGCACCACCTCTGTGCAGCTTAGGTAGAAACATCTATCATCAAGCTGAGGTAACAATTTTTAAGTGACTGACAGTAGATATTGTCCATAATTGATGCATTATAAAATGGTACATGATAGAAGGAGGAACATGGTATTAAAGCCAAAAATCTAATAAATGTTATATCTTGCATTTGGTAGAGAAGTGAATGTAAGGAGACACAGAATGATCAGGGAAAAGGAACACCTGAAATGCACAATGCTTTTCTTTTCCTATGGAGTTTCTATGAGTAAACAAAAAATAACCATAGTATAAAATGAATCAGTGGTCTGAATCATGCTCCAAAATAATTCTTTAATGTGCCTCAGTGCAGAGTGGACAGCCTAAAAGCAGCACATCTCTAGTGACTTCAAATATGTTTTCAAGATACTCAATTTAGCTGAGATATCATTTATAAAGCGTCTGTTGTCGTGATATGCAAAAAACAGAATTCAGAAACTCAGATGAGAGTTGGAGATGTGAGCTCTGCATCTTCCTTTCCAATCTGCCTTGCTTGTGGTCTTGGGGACTAACCCATATAAATATGAATATAATTAGATATTTAGAAATAGCAAAGAGAGTTCATTTGTTATAGAAATCCATGAAGAATAAGAGAGGGTTTTTTATAATTCAGTTTGGGATTTTAAATTGGCTTCTTCATTGTCTGAAGTCTGTTAGTCATTATTCCCTGGGTGCAGAGCTTGAACTGACGTCTGCAGGGGTTTGTGTATGTATATGCCTCTCAGAAAACATTCTGAACAGTGAGATTCCCCAGGGAGCGCTGACACAAATAACGGACACAACATATTTTATCTATTAAAAACACTCCAGGCTTTTAAGCAATGCCAAAACCCACAATTAAATCAATATTAGAGACATAGGAAGAGATGATTCGGAAAAAGTTCTTCACAGCAATGCACAGGTGGATATTTGTGTTGTAGGAGCGAGCCAGACTGAAACAATTTTAACTCTGCACATGCAGAATGTTTCCTGGGAATGACAATGATCCAGAACTATCTTATTCCAGAATTTAGAGCCCAGTTCCAGAAACTCTCAGGTGAACACAACTCTTTCCCAAACGAAAGAGTTCACAGTGGAGCCAGTTACAGTGAAACCACTGATTTACTCTGATGATGCATGTTCTAGATATTATTCAGAAGGCAGGTAAATAAAGAGCTTAGCCCCTGAGAAATCAGGAATCAGTCAGCAGTTTCCTGAAAAATCCTCACTTTTTTTTTTCCTATTTAACCAAAAGAGGTTCTTTCACTAGCACTTCTGTTTTTCTGTTTCTGTTTTTTGTTCTGATCCCCCAGTTTGCTCTTTCAGCTTCCCACTTTGCCTTGCCTTTTGATGAGTTTTGCAAAATGAAAAAACATCTTTTTTTCTGGTCATAGGAGTGCCATAAAAGCCTTAGTTATTTTTTAAGTTGTGTCCTGCAATGGTTTGCCTTCTGCCAGAATTATTGAATACAAATTGACACGTACCCCTTCCCCTTTGACTTGGTTGCTTGACCATGAAAATCAAACATGCTCAAACATTTGTATGCTGAAAGCTTTGGAAGTATTGGTCACGTATCTTTTCCTAACCGGTCATTTTAGTTTCTGTTTCACACACATTTGGTAACATTTCCTCATATCTATTTAATGAAGAAATATTTATAATAGTGATTCACAGGACTCAGACTCTGGCTATGCTTGCCAGTGTTAAAAGGCAACTGTGTTCATTCCTGTGTTGAAAGTACAATAAGTGTGGCTGATAACCCAAGACCTCTTTGCATTAGCTTCAGAAAGCAGGTGGATTTATTCTTTCCTACATATGCAATGATGTAAGTGTGCAGGGACTGGAAAAAAAAAACATTGTGCAAATTTTTCCGTTTAGACAAATCCTGGCCCTTGCAAAGAACTGAAGGAAATTACTATGGAAGGAGTTGCTGAACAAATTCCTTTCTGTTAGTAAGACAGGGCATAGATCAGTCCTGGCTTTGTTCTGCAAACAATTTGCAGTGTTGCTCCTAGCCCTGAAATGTCCCTTGCTACAGATGTCTACATATGTCCCCTATCTGTAACTCGTTCTTCCAGTCATCTGACACAGAATCTTCCAAGCTGCTGTGATCTGTGGCTGAAATACTTCTGCAGTGCCAATCAGGAGTACTACAGATCAACAGCTCCCCATCCACTTAGATGTTTTGCCTTCCAATTTGCTCCCATTCACAGAAAAAACACAATTGTTTTCTCATTGTCTTGCTACATGTTGGGAAGTGAGATTTCCAGGAGTCACTTGCTGTCCAACTATGAAAGCACAGCTAGCAGAGACCACACATTCGTGCAAGTGAGAGCAGCAGACATGACTATAATACTCAGCATGGAACACGATTCCATCAACTTCCCTGAGTCATAAAGAAGAAAATGTAAATTAAACAAGTCTTGCTTTGACCTCCATAATTGCATTTAATGTGCCTGGTCACAGAGGTTGTTTGCGTTTATTCTTTAAACTGTTTTTAATCAATATTTAGATTTGAAATGTTTGCACTGGTGACATCTGGAAGAAAGAGAAGGCCAAGAACGGGGTTCTGCAAATGTCATGGCAGTTGTGTGTAGATTGGTCTATCATAAAATGTTGGGAAATTGTAGTTTATGTTCCATTAAAAAGAGGTGGGGATAATTAAAAGCAAAGCAACAGAAGAACAAACAGTAGATGCAAATGTTTTCCAGACTTCCTCGACAAATGAGTGAAATATTTAAAAACCTATCTTCTCGTTTTGCCCAAATCCCTGCATATTTTTATCCCTTGGTTATATCACATTGAAACAATACAAATATTTCACAAAGGCCGTGTTTCCCAGCAACTTGGGAAAATCAGGTTCTATAAATATAAAAGTGCTATTAAAGAAGGTGAAGTATCTAGACCTGACTCATGGACAGCCTCAGGAGACTCACAGAGGGCAAAAACACCTACCAGATGAAAAAGTAAAAATAAAAAAATGCTGTACTGTATTTACTTTTCATCCTGTCCCAGCATTCTTTCTACACACAAATTCCAAAATTAAATGGACGTTATAGGCACACAAATATTTTATCTACTTAAAAATAAATTTGAAAGCAATCCTTTCATTTCTATGTCCTTCAAATGTAAATCAGCTTCTTGTTTCTGTGCGTCTGACTTTTTAAATAAGATTAGGGGTTAGACTCCATGGGTTTCATTAATTAAGTCAACTTTAAATATACATAGACAAATACTACCATACTTGTCATCTCTCTGGCATCCTCAGTGGAGAGGCAAACAAGATTGCCTTGGAAAATTTTACTACTTCCTTTCTTTAATTTAATGCTTCCCCTTATATAAAAAATTGAGATTACAGTGCAAGCGGAGTTTAGAGGCTGCAGGTAGAAGTCCAAAGTGCCAGCCTTAGTGGAACAAGTTTATTTTAACATTTTTCTCCTCATTCTGTATTTTCAGCTGGGCATACTGGAAAATCCAGAGCTCAGATTTCACTGGCATCCAGATTCCACTTTGGAAGATCTATGATCTTTACCATTCCCTGCTGTCTCTTCTGAAAATGCTCCTGGGTTTTCCGTCCACACAAAGGCTAGGGAGGTGCTTTCATTTGCGGACACACCAGTTTTCACACGTTCATTGTGAGCTGGGAGTACAGGGGGCAGTAGATTGAAGTGACTAGGGAGGGGAAATTCTTAAGATAGAAACACAAACACTGAGGAAGGTCCGCATATCCCCAGAGTAAGCTTATGTTTCATACCTCCTGCTACAGGAACTATACATCCCAGTATAGTAAAGACAACACTGGAAATCCTTGTCTCTTGCTGCTGCTTCCTGCTTCTCTATTAATTCTTTCAGGCCTTGCATTTTTTTGTTATAGTTATGATTTGTCCACTCCAGACTTATTCTAATGTACCCTTGCTGCCAACACGGCAATCCCTAATTGTTCAACAGTAGAAAGGGAAATATTTCATGCAAAAAATGCAAGAAGCATCCTTTGCACTCCCTCCAAATTACTACATTCAACTGTGATCTAAATCTGTTCTTGATCTCAAGACAGTGTGAAAGGACAGCTCTAATTCAAGCCTACAATGGTAGCTTTATGCCTGGGCCCAGTTTTGCCTCAATTCTTGATTTGTATGGCTTTAAAATCTATATGCTATCCAAACTCACAAGGCTCTGCTTTCATCTTTAGTTTACACACTGTCTAGGCTTGTGTGAGTACATCACATTGAACAAATAAGCAGCACAAGAGTTTCTCAAATGTCTTCTTACTGATAATTAAAGTAATTTTAAAAAAATTTAGGGATACTTTGCATAACACTGCCATAGAGGTAGGCAAACAGAAAAAAAAAAAATTAAAATTATGTTAACTGTAAGGCAACTAAATATGCATTAGCTGTGTAGAAGAGAGAAAAAGTGATCATCTACAGGTCCTGGATGGGCGCTGTGCGCAGAAAGGGGAGAATGATTTAAGATGCAGGACTGAATGCTTAAAGGGTGGAAAAAAGCAATATTTAAAATGGTGGGAAAAAAAGAAGACATAAAGAAAAAATTAAACTCATAATATTTTAGAAGACTGTCACTAAAGTCAAATTGGAGATTTTACACAAGATCCATAAAACATGGAAACGAAAACACCAGACCGTTTACCTCTGGGAAGTATAAAGGACTAAATAAGCTCATGTCTTTCCTATGTTACATGCAAATATGCATACCTACAGGACAATATATAAAAGCACTGACTCGGTCAAGTCTGAAGATAACTATGTGCATTTTTAATTCTCACATTTTTCAGAGGGCTAGAGGAAAAAGGCAGGTAATAAAGCTGTGGGCAGATTAAAGGACTAAAGTGCAAAGGATATATGCAGTCCAGAAGAGAGAGAAGTTAAGAATGAAAGAGATATCATCATATACTAAAATGTCTCAGAGACAAATTCCTATTAAAATTTGCCCTAAAATGCACAAAGCGTAACAGTTTAAGATGCCAAATTAAGAGAATCCTCTTAACAGAAAAGAGAGAGAGGGCAGTAGAATTCCCCAAGGGCTGAAGCATCACTACTGACTGCACAGACAAGAGAAAGGACATAAACAGAAAATACGTCAATAGTACACTAAGTTTGCAGACCACTCTTTTGCAGCACACCCTTTACAATGCTCTAGATCTATCAGATACCTTTTAGCCTTTGACATTATATTCTAATATATAGATATGTATACATGCCACAGCAAAGAAATCAGCCAAAACAGTTCTTGGTCTGTTGTGTTAAACAAAGTAGCGAAATGCCAGAGATCTTTGAAAGTCAAGCTGAACCATATGGATTTGTACTGCTAAGTAGCAAGTTAAGGCAAGCTGGGTGCCTCAAAAGAATCATAGTTAATCATGGTCTGTGAAATATGATGAGATGATGAAAGGCAGGATGAACAATTAGGCCTGATACATAACATCTGACAACCATAAATGGCTCTGCATTGTGGTTTAATCTAAAGCAGCAGTGAAAAGAGATGGCATAAAAGATGGACAGGAAACATGAGCAATGCATGAAAACGTATGGAACCCAGCAGACCAGTCTGTACTAGTACTATTACTAATTTGTTCAAAATGTGCAAAGAAAGAATAAAGTCGGAGATAGAATACATAACCTAGAAAGGCAGTTGGGTTTTGTTGGGGGTCTTATTTAGTTAGCTAGTTAGTTTGCATTTGAGGACAAATTGCAAAAAAAGATACTACGTGACTGTGGTTTAGGCTGGAGTCTAAATACACATAGAGCACAAACAGAGATTAACAAAACCTGCAAGTTCACGAAGGTTTCTTGAATCAGATTCTACAGTATTTCTTTGCCAATAGCAGGAGGAGCTTGTATTTCACTTGACATTCTCCTCTTCCTCAACATCTTGGGGGCACCTTTTCCATTTGACACTGCCAGAGACACTCTAGGGAGTCCTGCAAGGGGAACATTCCACTTCACATTAGCAGGGCTTGCTGCCTCACAGCTCTACAAGATTTGCCACGTCAAGATCACTCACAATTCTGTCAACTGCAAATTTAAGCCATATCATGAATGTATCAAACAGGTATCCCTTTAGGAATGCGCTGCCACAAAGGCATTGAGACTATCAAGTTACTGCATATATCATTTTGCGTAATGACTAATATCAGACTGTGAAATGGCCTATATATATCTATATCTGTGTGTGAGGGAGCACTTGTGCACATATGTGTAGATGAGATTGAGGCTGAGAAGTTTATTAGCAAGGAGATTTCTGAATAAGAGAGGTGCATTCTTCCTGCATGTCATCCATGCCTGGAGATGTCAGCAATGTCACTGGAAATTCTAAACAAAGACCAGACTCTGGTGCCACAGTTTAAAGGCACTAGCAGAGAAGGATTAATCCTTTAATTGCATGTGGTAGGCAACTTTTGCTTCATTCTTTGTTAGACTTCTTTTCCTCCTGGAAGTGATGTGGAAAAGTAAGTGGATACAGCCAAGCGAGCGCCTGTGTTTACATCTGTAGCTGTTCTTGGGCATATACAGCAATGAACTACTTTCTAATTTAAACAGCTTTAAAATTGTGATTCAGCTCTACAAAAGAAACATATGAACACAATGCTTCCCATGTTAAATCAGCCAAAACCTCATCTCTTTTTGGAGATTCTGTCTTATATAGCTATGCATGGATCCTTATATGGTTTGGGAATGAAGTGGAATTTCAGACTCTATTTCTAATTGTGCCATAGTTCTACTTTTTTTTTTTTTTTTTTTAATAATTTTGGAGTTGAGACCCAGAATTTCCTCTCCTTGCAGCGATGACATGTCTTTGAAGATCTCAAGCACTTCTCAAACATTGTTTGACTAAACCTTCCACAGAAGTATTACTACTGTAGAGGACAGAAGTATTAGAAGAGTCTACTGAAGGGTAAGACAGAGCGCAGAAGTAGTAGAAAAAGAAAGGAAGGTGATAGAGAATCTGTTCTCATGAACACACCCAGGCCTTAGGTTTGTCGGGCGCCAGATTATATTTGTTTTTAAACCCTGCTTTAGTACAGATTGAAAGCCATGATTTATATGCTCCAAAAAGACATTTAGCTCATTGGCTAATGCAATCAAATTTATATCTCTTCCTCATAGTAGTATATAGTAAACACTAGGTATTCAGATGCAGACAAAATGTCCCAAGAAAAGGTGAAAAAGCAGCAGGATACGCAGTTTCCTTCACTGTCTTGCTTTCCTTGGTAGCTTTAACAATAGCCCCAAACAGGCCACAGGGTATTGTGGGACCTTATGATACCAACTTAGAAACAAACCTTAGAGATACATTTCTAAAACAAAATCAACCTTGCAGGTAATTTTATGTTTTGGTATCAAAAGAAGGGACAGAGCTGTTAGATGTTAAACTTCCAGTGCCCAGGAATGGAGTGACTCCATAGGAAACTTTCAGAGTACCCTGTATTACACCTCACCACAGATGTTTAATTCTTACTGGTGAATAGTTTCACTTCTATACTTTCTTACAGCTTTCTCACTACAATGAAAAACAGACGGTCATTAATTTATGAAGTGACACCCAAGATGTCTCTGTACTATTTAGTGAGAAATACGTCCAAATACACATTTGGTATAAATTAAATAATACAAATATTGTTGGATTTTTAAAAATCTCCTACAAAAATACTGATTAAAATTTTAAAATGACTCAGAGTTTATTTCTGAGTATACAGTCTGGGGTGATTTGGAAGTTCCATCTTTTCACAAAATGCCCAACTTCTATTTCCTGAAAATCAGGCCTAGTAAAAGTGTGGCAAATGAGCATACACAAATGGAAGCATATCAAAACAACCATTCTGAACACGCTGGCCACTGGCTAGTCAATACTGTAATAGACCTGATTAGACTGCTCTTTGGAACACTGCCTTCAAATGTAAAAGGAAGTTCTAATGCTGCTCACATACTATTCAGGCCAAGATCTTCTGGGCTGCATAGGTGTGTGAACCATATGTATTTGGTTGCAAGCACTGAGAATACACAAGCAAAAGTCCTGGTGTGCAGATTTGTCACTGGGAGAGCCATTTTACTCTTTGTTTTCCTATACTCTTGGCATGTCAAGCTCCTTAGTTCTCCTGAATGCTTGTCAAGATCCACTGAGCACTACACTATATAATTCCCCTAAACCTCCTTAAAAAAACTGAAATAGCTGAATGATTCTTTGGGGTCCTTCGCTTAATATAGTAATGGTTATTTAGCATCCAAGTGATCAATATCCCCATGGCAGATTAGAGAGTAATGTTTGTTTACTGCTGATTGCATTATGCTCCCTAAGGGAAACTTCTCACTGAAATATTCAGTTAAAAGTGTATGATTTCCCTGATGTTTGCTGGTTTACTGCTTGTGCATCAGTGAGAGCAGGTGTGTCTACATTTGTTAACTACAGAAGAATTAAGAAAAGAATTTCCTTTCCAACAGTACTGAGGAACAAAGATGCCTCATGATCAGACCTTGACTTAGAAGCTCCAGTTTTCTCTGCTGGGTAGTCTGCAAGAAGATGGAAGCCATGTACTTTATATGATAGTTCCCTCCAGCTTTTAGGGCACATTCAGCAGTTCCATTCCTGGCTTATAATAGAGGAATGTCTCAGTGGGATGGGAAGTCCCATCTGGGCTTCTCATTTTGACATGAAGAGGTCTCCTCTGACAGATGACAGCTCTTAAGAGCCACTCTCTTCTTTTCTTGGGTAGCTTTGGGAGTGTCTGAACCATCAGGACACAAACAGGCTGCCACTAACATTCTTTAAACTAGTGGCATTTTCTACCAGCACTATTATACTATGTTCTGCTCCAAACTGACGTACAATGGTCTTTCCCTAAATGTGCAAACACAATTTTTGAATATTATCCGATTCTTGGAAACTTTCCTTTGATCTTCCTCCTTCGTTTTCTCAAAATAACTGCACAGTCTTTCTCTGAATCCAGCCTATAATAAAGCACCACTTCAGCTTCGACCTTCTTTTCCCAATCAACAAGTTCTAATGTCCACATATTAGTCTTCTTCCCCTGGTTTCTTAACTGCACCCAAGGTCATAGACGATTGATCAAACACACCCATTATTTGAAATCCAGTGTTCCATCAGACTGAGTGGAAGCCATCCAGCAAATAACAGCAGTGTTAATCACAGCAGAATTGTGCCTTGTTGTACTATTTCTCCCTATTCCTGTTTCTCCTAAGGAAGGGTTGGTGGCTAATGGGTTACTAAAATCTTTATGTAATACATTCCATTTCTTTGGTTATTTTGGGGTTGGTTTTTTTTTCAGTTTCTTTTCCGTTCCTCACTTCTGTCTGTCTGTAGCACAGCTTGTTTTTCATAATTCTCTCACTGGAGATTAGGATGCTGAAAAATACATGTCAATAAAATGACCTACATTTCTTAAGAAAGGAACTCCTAGGGGTGAAGTGCAAAACTCCAGTTTAATTAGCAGATTTACATAGCTTTGTCATAAGGCTCCAAAGGGATGAGGGGGAAAGGAAGGCCTTGTTTCTTGCCTCTGTCTAGACAGTAGCATTGAATCTCTTCCAAAAGCCTGATCCATAGCAGCCTCTTCACCAGCATTTAGTTGAACGAGCAATTTGCCATGGCCCTGTCAGTTTTTCCCCTGAGATGTAAAAATTATAAAAAAAAAAAAAAAAAAAAGGTGTTTATTCAACATGCTGCACAAGGCATATGGCTTAGAGGCAGTTAGAGCTACAACAAACACAGAAAGTTGCTCTACAGATCAGAGCTCCCCGCTTTACAGTTATACCTGCACATTAACTGTGCATAGGCAAACACAGAAAAAAGCCCCCAAACATGTTCCAAGTCTTAAAACTAAATACTAACATGCTACTCCAGGCAACATATTAGCAAAATGGTCTTCCTTCTTTAAATATTCATAAGACCATTGGGAAATGTCAGGTTTTTTCATATGGTTGTCTGAAAGACTCAGGCATTCACCAGTGCTTGTATCTGAGCAATGCAGACAGCCATATGACACTTACAAACACACATTCCAAGTGTAGAGCTAAGCTGAAGAATGTGCTGCTGTTCTCAGCAGCTATAATTATCACAGTTGCAGTTCTTGTCAGCACCCACACAGGTGTATTATCATCTAATATGAAGTTAAAAGAACCTTAACTCTTAGTAAATAATTGGAGCAGCAGGTGACAGAAGATCCAAAGCTGTTGTTTCTGACAGCAGTGAGCACAGAATCTCCAACTCAACTCCTTGGTTGCTGTGCTCAAAGTCTGTCTTGGGCTGTAATTTGTGTTACAAAATCTCCCTTCGCTTTTGTGTTTTCCTCATCTTTAAAAGTTCTGATTCATGTAATTCATGTAATCAAAATACTTACCAACACTAGCTGAAACTTCACTTACACAGAACGAGACTGTTTGAAATGTACAATTCCTCTAGCACTAGTGACAGTGAATGGTTTAGTCTGAAGCCAATCACATCAATATATATATTTACTAGTATTTTTACCTCCTGGCTGTTGCTGGACAGGATCAAACAGAGATACTGAGTTAGAATATAAAGTTTTTTCATTTTCATTTTTATTCACCTACTTCATGTTACATAAACTGAGGGGTTTAGCAAAAATACTTCAATGGCACATTCAAAAATATAAATCAAAGACTATAAAGCAGGGAAAGAAATTTTGTACCATTATCGTTATCTTTGTATTGCACTGCTGTCCAAGAATGTGGGCCTTAGTGTAGGCACAAAGCTCTAAAATGCTCTGGGAGATCTATTACATGAAACTTAACCAGGATGCTTCCTGGAAGAAAGTTTGCAGTGTTTTTCATGGATATAAGCATAAAACATTTAAACTGTTTAATTCAATGGTTACTGTATCTCCCAGGGTAGGCATCAGGTCTGACATTCTAGTGACAAAATTAGCCTTTGTAAGTCCCTGTAGTCCTGATCTTTGAAAGACATAAGCCAAATCTGTTATTGCAGTTACATTAGAAAATAGTTTTCCATGCTACTAATTGCAAAAAGTATTCTATCCATACCAGAGCAAACAAAATACTCATCTGAACAGGCTGAGAATACTTATATTAGTGCCTGTTCAGTTCCAGAGCTCTGTAGCAGATGTAAAGCAGCTGTGCTTTTCTGCTTGCACGCCAAGAACGTGACTAGAATGGTTTAACCAGAGAAACCCAGCTTCCCTCCTCCATATTTTCCCTTCCTCTTGGCACCACCTTTTCATTCTTCTGCTCAATTGTTCCTTTAATCCATGAAAGCAGCACAGTGACGAAGGCTCTTTCATGTAGATTTCATTCACATTGGCAATGCTCTTGATCTCCCCTCCTCCTTCCTGAGGCACATCATAGTTGTGGCTTTTGCTCTTTCATCGTTGATCTTAAGTGTGGTACATGCTGTTGGGAAGTGTTTTGTTGGCTGTGGTGTGGTACATACAGAAGAGGAAGTCCAAGGACTCTTCCAGGTTGCTTGGGACTACAAAGGACTGAAAGGAATGTATCTAGACTGATGCTTTTCTGTAACTATAGCTGTATTAAAATCTGCCTCGGCGGAATTTCCTGCCTAGACCCAGAACAGTTAAGAAGACTTTATCATGAACAAAGTGCAGTTAGCGCCTTATCCCTCTGATCCTTACTAGACCTGCTCCTGGCAGAATAATTCGAGTTAAACTGCCCACAGACCAGCTTACCTTATCTTCTGTGAGCCTTGTACTGCCTTCTACAGGAATTTCCCCTTAGAAACCACCAGAAGTCACCAAGACAAGAAAAGAGGCAAATAAGCAGAGAGGTTTGCACACACCTTCTGCTGTTGAAAGGTAAAAGAAAGCCCTAATCCACAATATTCCACCAAAACATCCTTGAAAGATATGTGGAGCTCAACTTATCTCTTAAGCTCACTTCTGGCATGCTCAGGCACATCTATGTGCACCCGAGTTTTCTGCTCTGAGAGCCCATTTCATAACCATCATCTGTCTCTGGTGTCTCATGCCTTGGGTTTCCACTGCCTGCTTTAACACAGCAAGGAGGTCTGATTCATCCTATAGATCAAAGCCTCCTTTAGAAGGGCATTCTACATACACTCTGTGTACGTTTTGAAGAGAGTGCAGGGCAACATTTCCTATGATGCAGATTAAGTAACATCAGTGCTGATGTCCACAGGTCCTACAAGTCTCTGCTTTCCTCTTTTCCTCTTTTCTGTTCTCATTTATGCAATAATTTACTTTAGTTTTAATAAACACAAAACAATTAATTGTTTGAGTCAACATAATCAGCAGAGCTGTTGCAAAACATTTTGATGCCCAGCCAGGCTGTCAGTGACAGCTCTTTCTCCTTCGAGATAAAGCTGTATGAGCTGGACTGGGTTCAGTGGAAGGGCATAGCATATAAGGATTTTATGGCTGACCCTACTGGCAGCAGATATTATAATAATGTTCTTCGTCCTGTCAGAGTTTTTAAGTAATTATCCTATCCTTATCAGTATGAGTTTTATTTTGTGTGTGAGGTTTTTAGGCTACTGTGGATATTGTACCTTGTGTATTGTTTTGGAAGTACAATATACTCAAATGCACTATTTGCATATGCAAATGTTATGTTTCCATGTGCAAATGAGAACGAATCCAGGAACTATAAGCATAAATGATTGTGCTGATAAAATTACTCTCCTGTTAATCACAAGCTTGATTTGATTCTTTATTGAAAACATAGCTCGGTGATGTTTGCCAGAAATTTGCCATTTAATCTCCAGAACCACAGCTGAAAACTTTTGGCAAATATAAACAAATTTGAAATGAAAAAGAAAAAAAAGCCAAGTAGAATCACTTCTCTGTTCTTTGAAGTTTTCACAGTGTTATGTTATAAACAGTTGTAAAAATCCCACTATTTGCTTTCTTCTCTTGGTAGGGGCATTGGGGAAGAAAGTGTGGAATTTAAAACTAAGTGTGTCAGTTTTAAAAATTATAAAAGATTTTGAAGAAAAAGTCAAGATCTCAACTGTAAGTCCATGAGAGCCTTCTATAAAAGATAAGTCAATCACAAAGGAGCTTGAAAAGCTCGGAATTCCAGAACTATTCCAGAACCCACACTTAGGAAACAACTGTGAATATAGCTCATATTTCTGTAGTGAACTGAAATAATTTTCAAGCCACTGTTTTGGTAAACCTTAAATCAAAAGAGAAGTCTTGGTTCTGAGTCAAATTCAGTTTTATAACTGTTTCTCCATTATGTAGAAATAACTGCATAGAGGAGGTAACAACTTAAGTGTCCATTGACTCCACTTCATTGCCCTTCAGCAGAGGGAGAACGATCAGTAAAGAATCTCATACACTGCATTTAGACTAAATCTCTCTGCAGACAAACCCTCAAATGTCACGAAACCTTCAGAATTAATATTCATGTCATTTTCATGAACACTCTGACATCTACCTCATTGTTTTTCCAGCTTTAAGTACTTTTTCCTCACATCCTTTTGAACCTACACGGGTTTTAAAATGAGCTCAGTTCACATTTACATGCCAGATAAACTTCCCTCTTCCACAGCCAGACGTTTCATCAGTAAAAGTTGCAGCTGTTCCAAATATGATTTTTTTTCCCCCATCAATAGCGATAAAAAGCAAGAGAAACCCTGACTCAAAGCAACAAACAAGTCATTGAATACACTTGTTTTGGACACATTCAAAGAATTAGTATGTTTGTTGCAATTTGGACTGTTTTTGTTAATGAATAGGCATTGTCAGGTAAAAGGAAAGATACTTATCCAAAAGTATACAATGGATTTCAATAACAGAATTTCTAGAAAGGGAGAAGCTAATTCTTTCATCATTTTGTTTATTTTTAGAGCATCATGGTTATTTTGAGATAGTATCACCTGCAAAATGCTAATATAAAATATATCTTTGCAAAGCTATCGAAGTAAATAAAAATAGCTATAGTCACAGAACAGTCTCAGTTGCAAAATACATTTTGCCACATTCCTTTGCAGCTAACTTCACAAGGCACAGGGAGTTCAGAACAGAAAGCAAGCAGATTTGTCATCAGTGGCCCTTAGTATAAACCAAAGCCATATTTTCCAGGACCAGAAATTTAAAGCCGGTGATAATCAAATAAGAGTGAGTGTCTGTAACTTTAGCTGAACTAATATCTTAAGGTAATAGCTCAAATGCTATAAGGAATCAGAGCCTCTTTTTCAGTGTGCTAGAGATATCTCAGATGACACTGCAGCAAACTCTAAACACGGTGCCTCAGTTTGCTCCTCTGTGGTATTTGATCAGTTATTAGTCTCAGGAGAAGGACTTTTTTGTTCTATTTCTAAAATCTAGTTATTCTATCACAAACAGCAGTGGACCTCATTTTTCTCTCTATCACAAGTTTGCTGTAAGGTTTAATTTACTGGTTTTTGCAAAGAATTTTGAGGTTCTGGGTAGAAGACATTACAGAAATAGAAAGCTTTAGAAGTGGCGAACACAGAAGATTTCATTCTGAATGCAAACTCAAAGCTGTTCATGCTGTTGCCTTTCTAAAAGCTGAGCCAGAAGACAGCAAAAGACAATTTAGCAAGCCTGGCCAAGCGTCCAGCCTTCTCCTGACTCTGTGAAATGCTTAACATCTCATTTGTGGTATGCAGCCTGTCCAGATTATCACATTAAACACGGTCATAGAACCATGAGGGACTTGGTTAGAACTCCCTACACCACAACAGCATGAGAGTTATAAGCAGAGGTGTGATAGCACCTATGCAGGGTGTGCCACCTCCAAGCATCTGCGTCAGTGCCACAGAGAAGTGAAGTAAACCTTCTGCACTGCTTCCAAATACACAGGCAAAAGCAGTACCCAGCATTAGTGAGATTCATGCTGGTCAGCCAGCACAAACAATGGCTTTAGCAGAGGCCAAAATCAGGCCTTTGCGGATTTTTGGTATGTTGTATGCTAGTTTTTCATAGTTTCATCCTGCCTTGTTTTTAGTGCTGCTGTAGAATATTGAATATTTTCTGGATCAGCCTCTATTTTTTTTTTTTTTTTTTACTTATTTCAGTTGCTTAAGTGTGGAAATGGAAGCCTGCAGGCATTAATGTGTGCTTAGCTGCTTAAATACTACTAATAGTTGTGTTATTGATACTATGGAATGCCTTACAAAAGAACATACATATTCCAGTATACTTTAGTTGGATTACGAGATATATCCACATAACATGCATGGATCAGGAAAAAAAAAAAAAAAAAAAAAAAAAACAAAAAAAAAAACCACCAGGTGTTCTGAATATTGTCAATTTTCATTTAAACATTACACCTGCAGAAGCCAGGTGTGATTAGGCTCTTTATAGCATGCAACAGCACTGGTTTTCCTTAGAAATGAAGTTTATTGCATAAGTTTGTCTCTAAGTGCTTAAAAAGAGGCTCCATGGAAACACATGGAGCCCTCTAGGATAGCTTTAAAGGAAGGTAGGAAGAGTGTAAGAAACTGAGGATATTGATTTTACAAGTACTGTGAAAAAGAAGGTGGAATATGTGCTGGGAAAATATGTGGAATTCAAATGCATCCTATAAATAACATTTATAGCATACACCTTTGTACAAAGGCAGAAGGAACAGGGAGAAATAGATCTTTCCAATTCACCTCAGTTGCCACGGTGTTACTAGGTATAGTCATCATTCAACTGCAATGCATAGGCTTGGATTTCTCTATCCTTATTTCCAAATGATTACATATTTCCTAGATTACATGTAAGAGCAGCACAACCAAATTCCTGAAAATTTAAAGGCACATAGATTCTAAGAATATATAAGAGCCTTTTCTTCATCTCCACATTTTATATTGTTCTCAGAAACCCTGAAGAAACATCATTCAATATCCAAAGAAAGGAAAATGTAACCAAAGAATTTGTCTACAGCTAGAAGAAAAGAAACACTCGACAGATGATACCAGCTATGCTGAGAGAAGACCATGCACATGAGAAAAGTAACTAGAGAAAAACTTTCCTAAACATGAAATAAGTAAACTATTCCAGACTGCTACTATTCTATAACGTCAAATCACAACCCAAAACTGTCCCTCTAACCATTTACCACGGTTAAGAACAACAGGTAACCAATGAATTGCTGAAAATAACTAACCTTCAACTGGCTTCAGGTGCATTCTCTTCAGTTCAGCCCACAAAGCCTTGAGTGCCTCCACATCTGCATGAAATGTCTTGAGCTATCACTTTATTTAAAGCGACGTTCTTTGTTCTAAACCTGGGGAGACAAATCTCCTGTTTCTTTACTTGGGTCTGTTAGCCCATTATTAGTTCCAATCAAGTGTGAGGGGAACACATGCTATTCCAGATTATTTGACCTTGTTTTCTCCCACATGAGTTTCATAGGTGTTCTTTGCAGATTCATCCAAAATGTAGGAGACAGAAGGTACCCTACATTGGAATATCTTCATACACTTATCTAATAAGAGCAAAAAAAATAGGCCCCAGATCTGAAACAGTCACACATATAACTCATACATACAAATGGGTCAAGATTTGGATTTAGGCAGCTTGGATTGTTGCTGTTTTCAATGTATCATAATCCAGTTAATAGATTTCCTCCCAGTTTGGACTTGTTCTAAAAAATCTAGGTCATTGCTATCAACAGATTCTTTTCTATCTTTCTTCATAGACCAAAGTTAAAGAAGAAAAGAAATAATAAACGAATGAAAGATGTTTTGGCTAGACAGACACCACAGGAGAATATTTCACCAGCATTCCCCTGAATGAAACAGGCTTGACCAACTGGCACAATTCTTTGTGCAAACGGGCACATCTCTAGTCTCTGAGAAATTTATGATGAAATGTTGAAGGTCTTAAACATGCTGAAATTATTTTCCCTATAGCATTGCAAACAACTACTTAAATCAGGAATTAAATTTATAATGTAATATTGCCAATTGTGCTTTATTCCTTTTTTTTTTCTGAGTTCTTGTTGCTTTAGTATTACAGCAACTGTGTCAGAATGCACTACTGTGTTAAAGCCTCTTCAGTAACAAAGGTAAAGTTAAAGTTGTTTCTAGGGGAATGGATGAGAGCAGTGCCTGCTGGACTGACTGTAGCTATTCTGTATGTTTGCTGCTGGAAAAATGCAAGATGAAGTCATTCAGTGAGCAAGCACCATCTCTAGCAAAATCATCTAACATCTGTAATTGTAAAATATTTACTTGAAAATCAAAATGTGAAAACTGAGATAATGTGAAAGGCAAAACAGACAAAAAAAAAAAGAGGAGATACCATTTTGGGATTTTTCTACTCCTTTTTATGACATTCACCGAAGTTTGTAGGTATTGGACTGTATTCAACCACAGTCTATGTTGTGGTTTAATCCAACACTGAATTTCTCTAAAAACAAGTTGTATACTTTGCAAAGCAGGGTGTTCGGAGAAGGATTACTCTGATTTCACACTCAAGCATTCATTTCTTTCTAGAACACAACATGTTTGTGGTGTTTGGGGCTCTGTTTGCAGGATGCACACTCACCTTGTGGTGCAGGGAACTGGGCAACAGAATGGCTGCAAAAGCATACATCAGGCTGATGTCATTTCCGAACGTACTACTCTCCTTTGATTTGAATTCTTCCTTCTTTTCTACATATTCATTTTGTTTCCATCACTTTTCATCTTCTTCCATCTTTCATTGTAACACAAACACAGATTCCAACAACCACTGCACGTAAACAATGTCCATCTGATGCAGCCACGTGGGTGCAGCTGTTTACAAAATGGAACAGCAAACTCCATCCTTCTCAGTGTAATTTCACAGCAGCAAATCTGCCTCTCATTCAGTAATTTTACTTTTCCATACTCATTTGTTGTCGTGTTGATGACAACAGTTTCAGAAGTACAGTATGTTTATCAGAAAGATGCATATTCAATTAATATTGCTTTAGGCAATTTTCACTAAAAATCAAGGCTTGCAAATCTCTTCACAATTCACACAGATAATAAAGCCCTTCAGAAGGATGTTTCAGCAGTATTTCCATTCCCCTAGAAGACCTTGCCTTGCTCATTTAGAACTTGATTAGAACTTTATTTACAGTCAGTCTGAACTAGATACATCAGGAATGGAAAGCTAAAATGCTGATCCTTTGACCTGTCATCACAGTTTTCCAAGCATTCATTATCAAGCAGTTTGGTACCACTAACTGTTTGAGCCACCTTAAATTAGTCTGTCACTGCAAAAGCACCTATATACTTCAGTTGGTATCTCAAACACACATACACATGCAGCTCCTGCAATAGTACAAACCCCAGGCATTTGAGAGTTCAGCCTTTCCATTATCCTTTGTACATTTACAATTCAGAAAAGAGATGAGTTATTTTCATTAAAATCTTCATTTCACTGCATTTCTATTTTTAGTCCTAAACAGCAATATGATGGGTCATGCCAGGAGGGCAAATATAAGCAGATGTATATTCATTTGTGTCCAGATCTTCATTAATATCTCATTTTTCTTGTTTTTACGTAGCAGAACAGCTTTGCTGGAACCAGATGCCATTCGGTTAATTAAGTGAGAGCACAAATGTCTTTTAAGTGGAGCCCTCTTCTTAAAGGCTTCCTATCTGTTGCTGATGATGTGTCCAGCTGACCACAACAATTACCCTTTCAGAGGAATGAATATTTCTGAATATCTATTGCAGTGCAGCAGAAACTAAACATGTCAAATCAATTTTCTTTGGTATTTCAAAAAAGCGTAAATGTCTGTCTAAATTATTTGGAGAAGAAACCTCACCAGTGACTTACAGCCATCATTAAGTATATTTAGTGGGAAAATAAATTAGGTTTCATGTTTTATGAGCTCCTTTTCAATGTATTAGACTGTAGTTCTGCCATTTGTTTAATTAAGAATTGATTAAACTTTGCTTTTTTTCCTTCTAATTTTAAGGGTGCTCATTCTCCAGTTTCAGTTGTTCACAACATCTGAAATCTTTTCCCTCTTTTTCACAGCCTTAGCAGCATTTCCTAAACACAAGAGGAGTAGCAGAGCAAATTATGGGATAATAAAATAGCTGGAACTGCATCATCACTACTGGTTAAGAGTTCATAATGAGAAACTCTTTTAACATTTACAGAATTTTGATTAGAATGCACTCATTTCCTAAGCAGATCAATGCTTAGAGCCTTTCACAATTTACAAATGTTCTAGGTAATGCTCAACATAAAAATTAATGAACAAAATAAGTCTTCTGTTTGGAAACCATGGGGACCACAGGGAGGGCCTCTCAATAGAAATCATGTGTCAAAATGAGATTTAATTTTATTTTGAAATTGACAGCCGAAGAGAAGGATGTCTATTATACTAGACCTTGATCAAATACGTGAAAATGGCATCTGATAACCAAGCTTTGTAGCTGCCACACCGGAATCATCAAAGGAAGCCTAGATATAACCAGATATTGAAGGTCAATCTCTCTCAGTCCTAATGTTTGGAAGTATCACGTTAGCAGCAGAGGAAAACATCAGAACAGAATGCTCTCTGTGTGCAACACAATGCTGCCACTGGAGACTGCAGACATTTTAGCTGCAGAAGAAGCATGGAGAACACTTCTGATGCACCCTGAAAGTGCAATGGAAAACTGAAACAGAAACTGTCTTGCCTGGGAGTCCCAGGTTCTTGCAGTTAAACCCATGAATACATTGAAAGAGAAAATTAAATAATATAGCCTATATGTTTACTAAGTGATTCACTGACTAATATGTGAGTAAAGTCTTGCTTTTTCTAAAATTAGTTGGGAATTTTGCCACTGAACTCAACAGAATACAATTTCATTTACTGTATCCAATTCTCTGATTAGAGATACATTTGAGTAAAATATTCAGATGCATTTGAACTACGAACCTTTGCCCTGTAACGAATCAAGGTGTCTTCCTGAGCTAAGATAAACTTCTCTGACCTTTGTTTAAGAATGCTGGTCCAAAAGTCCCATCCAGTGGCACTTAAAACTCATGTTATCAGGTGTATCCACATATAACAACCTTTATATTCACACAGTTCCATTTGAAAATAAACAGAGGTTAGAGGTGTAGAGGACTCATCAGTACACAGGGCAAGGCTCATGAGAACATGCAAGCAAGCATTGTTACCTCATGCTGGATTGCAAGCTTGAACCAAAATTACACAAGCCATTGCCACTACAAAGTGTCTTAAAATCATGTCAGGGGATTCAGACATATGCTAGTTTTCGAACTCTGCCATAGTTTTCCTTTGACCTGTTTTAAGTCAGGCATTTTTTGCACCCTTATTTCTTAGTCTGTAAAATGGAGATTCAATTACTACTAAGACTGTTTTTGTACAATAGGTTAAATGTCAGTTTTGAACTAATGATCTTCTGGGTTTGCCACATGCATGATCACAGTCTCAGACCCCAATGTGTCAGGGAAACAATGCTTCAGGCAAACAGTCAAGATAGTTTCATCAGTACAGAGGTATCCTGATAAGGATTTAATGGAGTTCCTGCAAATAAACAAGCTTAATGAAGATTACTCCCTTCCTGGAATTCATCTTGTTGCTCCAATTTAGTGCTATCACTTGCATAAGAGGCTATGACAAAGTCTCTGAAAAAAAAATAAAATATGCAAATTCAGATACTTCAAAGGCTTTCATTTTAATTGTATAGAACGCAGAGCAGAACAAGAGCAATTCCACTAAAAATGGAAAACACATAAGACAGGAAACTCATACATTTGCATCATTTCTTTCAGCTCTTTCAGGATTACTCTCAAGCACAAGAGTTCTCCAAACTACCAGTTCCTCTGAATCTGTGCAGTTCTCATGACAGGTTTGCAGAACTGTATGAAATGTCCACAGAAAAAAATGAAGACCTCAATACTCTCTCAATTCCGTTTTATTGCAAATGTTGACTTCTGCACAGATTTGCTGAAGTTTGTAAACGTTATGATTCAACTTTGGATAACTTTCAACTGAATCTGTGACCAGTTTTAAATGGATTGATGTCCATTTTCAAACAAACCTGGGCTGAATTGTGGCTTGGCATTCCAACAAACTAAGCTTAGTGGTTTTGACAGAATTTGGGGGTTCTTTTGAATCAGAGATGAGCTCAAGATGAAGAATTCAGATCTGGGCCAGGAGTTGTGGATATTTAGATCCAAAGTTGTGGTTCTGGCCCAGTTCTAAATGCAGTGAAAATCACAGCTCAAATCAAAACTGAAAAAAAAAACACAGATAAAGGCAGTCAACTAAGAAACCAAAATTTTACACAACTCTTTTGGTTTAATGTTTTGACTGTGAATGTTTTAGGCCATTCTTCATGCACTGGTTTCTCTCTCACTCTTTCACAGGAACATAGCATTGTGCAATGAGTTTGTATCAGATGAAAATTTCTTAAATGAGTGCAAAATATAATTGTAGAACATTACTATAATTTTCCTTTTACTACATCTGAACTGGTTGTGGATAGGAATACTTTTGAATTTGCATCATTTAGCAAGCCATTTTACCTTTGCAAATACATTGAATTCCATCACTAGGACTGAGGGTGTGCTATTCAATAATGCTGGAACAGCTCAGCAAAGAACTGCAACGTTAGAGAATTACATGTTTTGATAAAAACTATTATAACAGCAATAACACTTTCAACCCAGTTAAATCTTGTAGAAATAACTGTGGTCGAATTTCCCAAGGATGGATGAGAACAGTCCTCAAGCCACAGTTGTGAATTGCTGTTTTTAAGCTCTTTCCTGGAACACACTTCTATGTGGAAGTATGAATACAGAGGACAGAAAAGAACTAATCACAAAGGCAGCATCAGCCAGAACATATCCACAGGCTTTCAAAAACTTTACCAATAGCTGGCTTTTTTCCAATTAATAATAGAAAATAAATAAAATAAAATAATTAAAATAAAATAAAATAAAATAAAATAAAATAAAATAAAATAAAATAAAATAAAATAAAGCTATAAAGACAACAATTAATTAGCATTACATGTTGCCTGAGATTTAAATTCTACTTTATAAGACTTTTCCTCAACTAGCCATCAATGAACCACAGCATACTGCAGTCTGACAACCCCTCATGTTCATTTATTCTACATTCTAGAGACATGTTCTAATTTGAGGATAATTAATAGTTTTGTGACGTTGAAAACATGCTTCTCTCAAACAGCTATCAGCTACAGGTGTAGTTTATAGACTTAGGTTATAATTGGCTGTAGAAAATTTAAAACATATTAAAAAGCTTACTAAAACTTACTAAAATGGAGGCTGTATGCCTGAAGAAAAGTGAATACACAGCTTACACATTTTCGCTCTAAAGCCAGTGCTATCACAAGCACAGGATCTAGGACCCTCAGTGTGGTACCCCAAGTGTACATCCACAAAGATTATGTTCCAGAGCATACAGGGATGGTAAATCTTCCGATCTGTGCACATGTGGCTCACAAGACCACCCAGAATTTAAGGTGGCCTATTCTTAGTCCATATCTTCCCCGTCTGTGTAGCAGAAAAGCTATTCTTCCCTGTGGTGTCCAGCTAATCCTTCTGAAATATCATACATTGCAGGACAACAGCTTTGTGAGGAATGTCTAGATTCTAATAGAATTTTGATCAGTTTTTAGCCTCATTTTCCTACATATTTTTGGACAAGTTATTCAACACTTTTATTTGACTTAAGGCTTGATTTACCTCTGCTTTCTAGATGGATAGATTCTGCTCTTTAATGCTCAGGTGTAGCTCACACTGAATAAGGAAACTTATCTCCTTTCATTATGCAGATCTACTTTTAGGTTCTTAACTGCCTCAGTAGTTAAAATTTATCAAACAGCTCTGAAAAATATCACCGTGGAGAGGGAGAGATTTTCCCCTACAGGGCCTCAGACCCCAGATTATCTTGTTTTACAGTGCGTGCTTGTGTAAATATTTATTTAAAACAAATGAAGGGCTGCTATTATTGAATAAAAAAACAATACTGAAGCCCATGTTTTCCCAAAACATTATCTTGTAAGATGATGATATTATTTTGTTTGGGACGAAAATTCAGCACTTGGATCTAGCATGATGAAAAGCAGCTCAAACTTCTTTGCTTTTAATTTATAGATACTTTCATGAGGGATAGACCCTAATTATTCAATCTGTTCTGCACAGTTTGTCATGCTGAATCAGAAGTGAAAAGGTAAAAGGTAGTATCAGGATCCTTTAATGTGTCCAGTTAACTCCTATATGGTACTTTAGCAACTCACTTCAACAGAATCTTTACAAAGTGGAAGAGATTTCAGGAAAAAAAGAATCAAGTGCAGGTATGAGAAAGATTCTTGAGAATTCATAATTAAAGCCACATGTAGAATGAGAGCACTAAGTTCTTGTGCTTCCCTTCAATAATAGTTATAACCTTAAGGATATTAGCTCAGTCAGGGGTCTGTTGAGCAAGACTGAAGAACATCCACATCCCAAACCTCTTCAAAGTTTGTGTTTGGCAGGATAAGAGACAGGAGTGATCTTCAATGCTATTTTGTACTCAGAGTGTGGGCTTCTAAAGATATATGGAACTAAGAGCCAAACCTTGTGCTTTCATGAAGGAAGAATTCAGATCTGCAAAGAAAAACTCTACAAAAATAGTTAAAAAACAACAGCCTGCAGCATAACATGAAGAATTTGGAACTCTTTTTAACAAAGACAAAATGCTGGAAACCTTTTGTATATTTGTAGTTTGTGGTTTTGACTGAGCAGTACATTTGCAAACCATGTAAGATTCAACTACACCTGTTAGTTTTCCATGCCCTCATATTTTCGGCTTTGTGTGAAGTACTTCAATAAATTCTGTGGCACTACCTATACTTCCAATAAATCTTTTGGCGCAGACACTCACAATAACAAATCGATCACTTCATATAGCCTCAGTCTACAAATGCATTTTGGGAGAAAAGCTCTTAAGAGTTGAGGGTAACTTTTTAGGTATTAATGTTTTATCTTTCTTCTGCAACTGGGAAGCCTTCTTCTCCTGAAAAAACAGGGAGACTCAGAATGTAATTTCTGCTGAGTCTTTTCAGGGCCTCTCAAGTTTGGCACATAGCAATAGAAAATGTAAGAAAAATCTTTACCTGTTTTACATCTTGACCAATGGAACAAAAATACCATTCATTATAGCCAACTTTCATGATAAATGTCTCAACATTTAGAGAATAGATTATGCTGAACATCTGGAACAAATGATATTTAGGAGGGCTAGTTCCAGAATGTTACTTCCTTCTTCAGTTTCCCATTACTATCATTTCATTGTTATTGCTGCCTGAGAGAATTTTATTATTCACCTCAAAGGGACTACCCACTAGAAACTAGACAAACCAGACATTCATTTCAGATAGACCACATTCTTTGCTAGTAATAATACAAGCTGTGTTCAGAACACTACTCTCCCAAATTCTTGTTTGTTTTTTCCTTATTTCACCTCTGCTTCTCTGCATGCTTGCGCCATACTGCTTTGGTAAAGCCATGGCCTCTTAAATGTCACTGACATCAGCAGAACAAAGAGATTGTTTCTTCAGAAAGGAAGGTACCACATGAAAATAGCACATAGGAAGAAGCACGGGAAAGATAAATATTTCTGAATAGAAGTTTCTGAGAACAGATATTCCTGTGGGGTGCAAAACAGACATGAATATTGTGATTTCTGGTGAAAGATTTATGTTGAGCTAAATAAAGGATATGCAAAAAGGATGAGAAAGCACCATCCTACAGCCAACAAATATTATGCCTTAACAAAAAAACATAACAAGGAGACACAGAGTTGAAAACAGATGAAGATTCTTGTCTCTTGAACAGCAGAGATTAATATAGGGAAAGAAAAAAGAGGAATTTATCCCTTTCTTCATGATTTACATATTCAGGTATGTATTAAATTGAAGATTTATGTATATTTTAAACTGCAAGTTCATGGAGAGGGAAAATGTAGCTGTTTAAGACCTCAAAAGTCTGTTGCAGCTGGAGGAGCTCTGATGTGATAAGGAAGCTTAGCACCCAGACAAAACGTCATTCCTTCAGGTGGACATTTTCACATTCTCAAAATCATTCATAAAACCCAAGTTTCTGGAAGACGCTGAGCAAAGACACTCTCCTGTCAGCAGTGTGCTCACATATCTGCCAAGGGTGCCACCACGTGGACAGTGAATAATTACTCCCCTAATTAGCCCAGGCTGTGTTTTGAGCTACAGCAGTTTTCAGCTGAAGAGAGGGATGCAGTTTTAGTGCTGTATTTTACAGCTTAGGTGACTGCATTTGAAATTATTGTAATGATCAGACCTTTGACTCTTGTTCAGCGTTGCAGCCTGCAATTTCACAGCAGATTAGTGGAGTAAAATAAAGTGGATTTTATGTACAATGACCAAGTTCAGTGTCTTTCCTGTCTCAGCACAGTTAAACTTCAGAGAGGACAGACAGGCCACGAGTTAGGTGCTAAAATAGATGTAAGTTCATTTCTCTTCTCTGGGCAAATCACATATGTTCTCTTGTTTAGACTAAGATGGGGATAGCAACACCGTCCTACTGCCTTTATATGTGAGATAGAGGTTTCTCTGATGCTTCTTTAATATAGGTCATGTCAGTGACGGAGAGATGTGAAGATTCATAACGCAAAAGAAGAGTAAAGGTATGAGTCAGAGAAAATAGCATACAATTCAACTCACCTAGCATCTATTCAACTATTTTTTGCAAAGGAGTTGTGCTCTATATCTCCAGCAGAATAAGAAAAAAACAATAGTAGAAGTGTTGGAAAAAGATTCTCACCTAAATAATAATAGAGCCATCTGAAACTCCTGAGTTGTGTGCAGTGAAGGAAAACACTGAGTAACAAAATAAGAATTTCTCAATCTAGACTTCAGATTTGAGGACTTCATGTCATTTGCTTAGTGTCCAGGGGAACTATACAGTCATTATTTTTCCCACCAGCGCTTAGAAGGAGCACAATCCTTCAGCTATCTCTTTTGGGGTAGAAAGTGGTATAGATAGCAGGGGGTCAAGGGCATTAGCAAAGGAAGATAGAATTAGTGGAGCGAAAGGCAACAGCTAGAAAACTTCTATAGCGAAATGGTATCCATTGGTTTGTAGATGCCCTCTTGATGCTCACAACTGAGGATTCAAAATGCTAACTATGGTCAATATGAAACAAACTTTGGTATTATCAGTCTGAAAAAGGTGTATCTGACCAGTCATGTACAGCAAAAACTTTCTGCAGTGAACATGTACGTATTTCTGTAATTAATGTAGATACCTTTCAAAAAAACACTCGTCTCCCTTTTAAACACCTCAGGAGAGTCATATTTCCATAAACTCTTCATGCCATCTGATGAAGCCAGCATTTACTGACATGTGCTCTCTTAAAAATATGAATGTTTATGTGGAATTCTAAATGGAATATATCAAGCTACCCATTTCTTCTGCATTCTAATTCTTGCCTAAAATCATTGTGCCCTTTTTACTTTAGATGTGTGTTTAAATTGACCAAATGTGCCTATTTTGAATTGTGCAATTTCCTTTTGGAAGTGGATCATGTCACTAAAACTCCAAATATCACATCTTTGTATTAACCCAGCCCTTCTTCTGTTATCAACAGAGGGTCACGGTGAATATTTAGCTACATCAATGTTTTCCGTTCCTGCTCTTTCTACATAGAATAGAGATATTTGTTGGACAAGGACAAAAGATTCTTATTCACAATTCTGGCAAGCTCAAGAATTTGAGCTACAAACAAAGAGAAGTATAGCTCTGTACGTTCAAAAAAAAAAATGAATTGGAAAAATGCCCTGGCTTTCTTTCCATTTCTAAAACTCCCTTTGTTTCATTATCTCTGCTCTTTTAGTGTCGGAAGTTCATGACCTATCAATCAATGAAATACGAACAGTAACTGTTAAGGACATATTTATGTGAGAACCATGATGTAGTTCTTGGCATCATATGTAGCCTCAGCCTCCCTTTAAGCCCACTCACTTCTCTTCTAAGCATTTTATTCTTGAAAGAATGGTCTACTGTCAAATAAGTCATTTAACTATTGACAGAAAGCTTGCTTCTCTGATTTTAAATTTGTAATCTGTGTAGGAATAATTATTTGATTCAGGAACTTATGTGGGCAGATGGCTTTATCCAGTGAATCGTTAATGGAGACTGAATTTTAAGTACAAACATCAGCAGAGATACGCTAGAGTTTGGTGTAAAGTTTAATCCTAAAATGTGTGATAGATTCTTTGGCTCTATAGCAGCCTTATTCATAGGATGAGGGACTCTTAACTGCTCATAGTCTCATTCAAGGTTACCACTCTTTCCACAAGAAATGCCAAGTGAAATCCTGGACTTAAAGCATGTTTGGCCATCAATTTCAAGAAGGGAATATTTTCAAGGTAGGTATGATTAGCTGATTCTCTAGCCCAGAAGAGACTGGAAGGGGAAAAGTTTAACACAAAATTTCAGATCTGAATAGGAAGTAAAGAAGTAACTGAGATACCAGAAAGAGAGATCTAGTTTCGGATTTCCTGGATGATCTTAAGAAATCTAGTAATAATTTTTCCTTTCATAATCCCTCAACTCCCCATTTTATACACCAGCTGGCAGTTTACTAATAATGTTTCAAACTGCTCCTGTGCATACAGTTTCCACCTCAGTTTCACTTAATCCTGTTTTCTTGAATGTAGCAGAGGAAAGGGTTTTGCCCTTTGATTTCTTAGTTTTCTGTTTTCTTTCAGTCCAAAATAATCTTCTACTCCCACTAAACCTACTACTAAGCAACTCTGCACTCCTCCGTTGTTGATAGCATAAGCACTAAGTGCAGCGCATGTAATTTGAAATATCAATGTCCTAGTAGGTTTTATAGACTTTAAATAGTTTGTAGATCTTGTCTTTTAAAGAATGCCAACTCATTTCATCTATAAATAGTGCATTAAGTAATATTTGTCTTTGTTTTCTTAATTTTTTCTCTTTGTTTTACCTCCATGGCCCTAGTCCTTCTGCTTTATACTCTGCAGCTCTGCAATTTACTCAGATTGTAACAATCCATTACAAGAATTTAACAATGCAATACATTAGGAAATACAGAGGAGGGGAAAATGGAGGAAATGACACCAGCGACAGAGCCATGTCATCTTCTGTGATTACAAGAGGCAGAAAATCAAATATTAATTTTAACAGCAGCAAATTCAGGACCAGACTTAATAGTTGCAAATTGTGGGAATGTTCAGCACACCAATGTGCAGCAACATGCAGAAATTAATCCAAGAAAAAGCTACTAAATGTTGGGGGGGGACCCACCAGAGTGATAATTCATCATGGAGAGCTATCACAATAAATGAAAGTACTGGAGCAATTAGCAGACACAGTACTAAGCACTGTGCCGCTTTCCTCGTTCTAATTGTACTTCATCTTATTCACAAGCTAAAGTCAAAATGAACTCTGTTGGATGTGGCAGAACTGACTCATTTTGAAGAACACAATGGTCTAACAGTTAACTTCTACTTTTCTAACAAAATAAGGAGTAGGAGTCTGAAAAAAGAAACATGGGGAGAAGAACTGGTGGCCTGGAAGATTTTGTACAGAATAGCACTGATTTTCTAAATGCAATCTCTATAAGAAGTGTATAAAATGCCTTACATCACTCTATATTAAGTTTTCTTTAAGTTTTTTTTCCTCTAAGTTTTCTTTACCTTACCTAAGACACTGATGAGAACTCAGCTGTTGCTATGGACTGGGTACTGAATCATTGGTACTTTTATTGTTATCCTTTCCTTATTGTCTGGGGAAAGCAACATCCTCTAGTCCCTCACTGGGTGCCTGGAGAGTAAACTCTTTGGAGAGCGAGGCACGGCCCCAGCAACACCACCACTGGGGCTCAAGTGGGGTCTTTGGAAAGTCCTTTAGTTGACAAGGGTGCTTTTCTGGTATGAAGGTAGCAGCAAAAATAAATTCTTTGGAGCTCAGAGGGCAAACAACAGAAAGCTCTATCCTTGCATCCTTACTTTGTTGAGGACACACAAAAAAAGAACCGTAATCCTCCAGAAATGGGTAGTCAAGTAACTTAGTCATGAAAATGCAAGAATCAGAGTGCAAACTGCAACCAAGCAGCCAGAAAAAAAAAAAAAAAGAAGAGAGGGAGGGAGAGAGAGAAGTTCATTGCAACAGCTGGATTAAATGTTCTGTAATGAAATATCACATTGTTTTTGAGGTTGTCAATGTTATGAGACAGAGCTATTTTCTTCGTTGTACCTACCACTGGGTATCCTGGCATTTTGCGCTGCCTGTGGGTTTCTTTAGATGAGTGGATGTGATGTGCAAACTGAGCTGAATTGTTCTGAGGAACAAAATTCAATTCCATCTATTTAGAGGAGTTCCTTGGCAAAGTGTTTTTCCCAAAAGGTATCATTTTGATGAAGGGATAGCTCTTACTGTTGTCATGTGACACTGATTTGTTGCAATTTTTTAATCAAAGATTAACAATTCTTCCACTTGACACTACATTCTACTTTTTAAGTTTTCAATGAGCTTTAATAACAGAGGAGCAAAGAGAAAAGAAAGAAATTTTTGGCACTCTCTCATTTCTCACACAAAACAATAATTGTTTTGGCATCCAGAGATGTCAGCTCCATGCTCAAAGATGATTCTCTTATATTTGCACAAAGGTAGCAGAACTACTGTTATCTTGTTATCTCCAGCAGGTATTAAAAAAAAGAAAAAAAAAAGCACCAAGATAAGATCTTCCACTGAAGAGCTACTAGCTATATGTAGTTAATATTAAATATATTAAATATTTACATACATGTCACAGTGTTTGTTCAGAAATACCTCAATGAGAGGTGACCAAATATGTAGAGCCAGAACTTGGCATAGCTACTTTGGAGTCCTATGAGCTTACACCTTCTGAATATTAAACCCTTCTCTATATCTTTTTCTTCATATTTCTTTGTCATTAACAGAGCTCTTTGTGTAACTAGCCCAATAATCTCTCTCATCATACTCTTTTAGCTGAGCAATCTACATTGGAATATCATGGCGACAGCTCATCCAGCTCAGTATGTACAATAGCGGTGCCACACAGAATCAGAGGTATCTTTCCACCTTTAAGCATTGGAAATAAGATTTAGAGGTGTTTTTTCCCCACCGCTCGGTGTGCTTGAGGAGTCTTCAGTATTTGTGTACCTAGACTAAGAGCAGACATCTTTAGTTTTATAGTGACAACTACTCAGCTCAGCACAAATACAAGGAACACAGGAAGGATTATAAAGACGGATTATATATGGAGAGATTATAAAAAGTACAGCATTCTGTCTTCATGTTATAAGGACATGGGAAACCACCACATCCACCATAGCTTGCAGCCAACGCTTCATCCACAGAGAGCATCTCTACTTAAGAAGTTTCTGCCCACTGGAGACACAACTATGGGGCTGTGCTTTCTGAGTCATTCCCTGGCACAAACCCCTCCTTTCTTGGCTATGTGGCACATTCCTGTCTAACAACTGCGTATCTGCTTATGAAGAACAGCTGTGTTTCAGCTTTGCAAAGACTTTGCACTGCCTGAGTCCTCTTGGGTACTGATGGGCTGTTAAAGGAGACAGGGCTTCTGCTAATACACATTGTCCCCTCAGAACAAAGAAGCTGCAGTGCTGATGAAGAAAGACCAAAGTCCTATAGAGAAGTAGTGTGGCTAGAACTCTTGTAAGCACAGTTGTATTCTATTCCTCTGCCTGCCATCTGTCCTCTGTGTAATTCTCGAGCATTACTTCATCCTTATGTACTATTTAGAATGCAAGTTCTTAAGGGCAAAGACCTACTTCCATTTTACATTTCACAATTCCTAGTGCCAGCAGCCTTTCGGGGTCTCCAGACCTCCTACAACAGAAACAATGATAGTATAGCTCCTATACAAAGCTTCACAGCCATATGCCAAAAAAAGAAAAAAAAAAGTTAAAGGTGTCTCATTTTACATCTATTTGTTGATCACACAGTACAGATTTCACTATAATATAAAAGTGTATTTCTCATTTTACTGTAACTCATAAGAGAATCAATTCACACACAATCCTCCTGTATGTAATTTACAAATGCAGCTTTTACCTTGAGTACAGTAGGCTACTTAGAATCAAAATACAGTGTTTTAGCAGATCATTTCTCCTTACTCTCCATGCAGTCTGAAGAATATGTGAGCTGTGCTTTACAGGGAGCTGTGCTGGGGCTCATTGCCACATGCTGTCTGCCTTCATTAATCACTGTTGTCCTGCTGCTTCAGGCCTTAGGAAGCCTTGTGGATTTCATAAATAAATTACTTAATGAAACCATACCACTTTAAAATATACCACAGAAGTAATTAAAATGTATAAATTTCACCTTATGCAGGACATAATGTATAAATTACACCTTATGAGACCTGCTGCATGTACTTAGTTCTGTCTGGTCAGTAAATGAAACCAAGGGATTCGGCAAGTGAACAAGCCCAGACTTTGATTTACTTCTGCCTACAGAACTCTTTCTTCTGTGTTGTGAAGATCCATTAGACTTAATAAAATGGAATGTGACCTTTAAATTGTGGTTCTGAATGTGCTCACAGAGAATATAGGGAGCAACCACATTATTTATATTAAAAACGCGTGGCAGCCTTCCTATTTGTGTACATATGACCTTTTGCCACTGATGGAATAATTTTCTGCTGTAACAAGGAAATAAAAGATGGGTATGGGCCACATGCCTACTCCTTGCTGGAAGAATAAATTATAAAAACTGTTGCTGCTACAATGTGCTTGTGTAGGAAATGCTATGGTAAACTGACATCCAGATGTTAAACTTAGAGATAACCAACCATGAGAGTTACAACAGAATAAAACAGGAATAAAATTTGACGCAAAAAGAATGAAGCTAGAACATAGTCATAAGCCTTACACAACGGTTTTACACAATGACACTTGCAGAGAAGCCTTTCCTAGGGAATGTCAGGGTATGTCAGGGGCAGAGTTCCAGAAGTGTACAGTATAAGAGAAAATAGAAAAAAACTCTATGTAAAGGAAGGAACCAAGGAAGCAAAGGAGAAATGCAGGAATTCAGAGAACAGAAGAGAAGGATCACCTGTCACAAGTTTGGAAAGCAAGGAATGAAATTCCAAGCTTAATCAAGATATTTTAAGGTAGGCAGAGGAAGATAGGTCCACTGTGACTGAGTTCTCTGAAGTGAGAAAGCATGCTGCCAACTTCATTTGGGGCAGATGATGCTAAGAATGTAGAAGGCACACTGCTGATTGAATTGCAGTATATTCAAATGAAGAGGCCAAGCTATATTTGAATCACCACATGTTACAGAGACTGTAACAGACAAACTTATGCTCAGGAAGGAGCCTTTAGGAAAATGTATTTCTGCATGCTGGGTGCAATACACCTTCCTCGGGAGGTAAGGTCTGATAGAAGGTCACAAGAAAGGTCTATATTCTAAATGCCAAAATCCGTATGGGATATGGGAAAAGGAAATCTACTACCCACAGATCAGAAGCAACATTCTCTTTCAATTGGGAACTTTCTGGCCTTGACCTTGGCCTCATTTACATCCCTCAAAACTGTATATGCAAACACAGTTTTAAAAATACATAAACAAGAGAAGAATATGACTTATTTTCACTGTTTTAGTAGTGTTGATTCTTTTTTCCTGAACCAATAGATTGCATGAATGGCACACAAAATAAAGCTACCTCCAATAGATCTTGAATATTTACCCTACTCCAGGAAAAATTTATTTTCTTTTACAACATGTGATGTTGATCTGGCAATAATTATAGATACATATAAATTTATGGATGTGAGTTGAAATCAATACAGTTACTCATGTGTGTAAATTTAAGCATGTGCACTGCCAGTAGAGTTTGTGTCGCAAGCAAAGAAAATTGATCATAATAATATAAAAAGCAAATTTCTGATTAATGTTTTAATATAATGACATGTTTCTGGGATGTATATACAGAGATTCTTACCTGATACTCAGGAATATTAATTAGTGCTAACATATTGTTTGGAATAGAAGGTTGATCAAATAGTGGTTGAATAGTCTGGTGTATTTAAAATCTAGCACCTTGCCACTCCTAAACTCACAATAGAATCTCGGTGAGTTCTTAAGTACAAGTGATAGGCACCCAAGCAACAGTGTTCATGTTTACACCTGCTTCTTTAAAAGAAATTCTGAAAATTGAGCAATTTATTCCTTGAGATTTCTGTTGTCCAGAAGAATGCAAGTTAAGACAATACAGATCAGTCATTCAAAGTCTGTCATTCTCTCAGCATCTAACTGCCAAGGACATTACAACAGTCTTCCTAACCATTCAGAACTCAGATTGACAGACACAATGTTTTACCCCTGAATCATATAGTTTTTACCATCATTATTTTCATACCAGCACCAAACATTAGATATCAGCTAAGAAGCAGAGAAGCTACACTTCCAAGAAGAGAATAAAGAATGATTCAGAGTAGGAGGGAGCACTACTGTTATAGTGGGCCTATTCAGAGCCTGGCAAGCAATCATTTTGCATTAGTAACACGAAAAACCGTTAAAGGTCAGGTTGATCGTCAAATGTCAGTCATACTAATTCCGTTGGACCAAATCCTGAGGTTCCTGACTCACTTTTTATTCTGGCAAAACCGAAGTCCCACAAGGGAGGAAAAATTTTCTTTGCAGCATAAATTTTGAACTGGAAATTAAGATTCGGTTTCAGCTCAGTCTTCCACAAACAGAATTCCTGCTTGTTTCAAGAGAATCGCTTCAACTCCCTTGCCACTGATCTCCATCTACAAACAGCAACAATAATCTGTCTTCTCCTATCTGAGTTCCTGTTATGTACCTGTGCAGCTCAAGCACAGTCAGGCCTGGCCCTCACTGGAGCCTGTCAATGTAAAGCAATACAGAAAATATTAATATCTGTGGTGAAGTTATTCACACAGGAGGCATACTAACGAAGTACCACCGCCTTGGCATCTGCTGCTGCCATTGGCAGAGAGTGGTGCTGGGATTGATGGACATTTGAGCTGACATAGTACAGCTGTTCCTATGTTTCTGTGTTTCTGCAAGGTCTTAAAAACATATGTTTTATTTTTGGTTGTAAATTCTCGTCTCTGACCTGACAATGCACTAAACTGCTCCAACAAATAGATGAGCTTACCTCCCAGCAGGTTTACTGAGACCTGAAGACTTCCCATGTCCTTTACAAACTGTTTCCAAATTAATCACTTAATTAACTACAACCACGGTGAGAAAACAGACATGGACACAAAAAAACCTGGTCTGTACAAGGTGATGGTAACTTCTGGGAAATGCCAAAACCCACTTTCAATAAGGAAACCATACAAAAATCTGATTCTGATTTTCCTAATTTCAGTAAGGCCACTGGAATTGTCTGTCTTAAATGAGAGCAGAACTAGAATCAGGTCCCAGTTTTTGATAGAAAACTATCCAATGTATGCCTTGATTAACTGAGTTCCATAAGTGACCTGACTAAAGATTATAAAATTCACAGCATTTTAACTTTCATGGTCGAATTCTTCATTTAAGTTCTTTTATACTGTGAGCCTAGATAGGATGAGAAATGTACACAAAAATCTGAAATGCCATTACCTGAAGAAGAAAAACGTACGCTCTACAGATAAAGAAATCAAAAACAGTCCTATCATTGCTAACTAGCAGATTGCCTTCTTTAGTGAAATTATTGCTTTTGTGTTTCCCATGGAGAAATCAAAGTAAGAACCAGATGTCTCTTTCTTTTCTGTAAATTCAAACCCCACTGAAGTGACAGCTGAATAGCAGTGAAGGAGCTATTCTGAGAACTCTCATGTACAATGTATGGAAAGTATTTCCTTCATTTGCAGGTGTTTGGATTGCATTCTCACGTGGACTATGACTGGTAATTGTGCCACTATGGAAAAAAAATTACACAAAAGCACACAACTCTCATCCATCTCAAAATAATTTTAAAACTAAGAAAAACTTATATTACAGATGTCTCCAAGGAAATCATTGGAATTTTGTCACTGTTATACCAATAAACTTAGCACATATCTACCACCAATCACTCTGGAAAAGGAAATTATTAGAAGGAGCCAACTGTAAGAAGATTAAATATGACCATTGTATACTTCAATTCTGCATTTCCACATTTCATTCAATAGCGCCTTTTTTTTTTTGCATTTTCTTATACTTGAGCTATAACAATAAAATGTAAATATTTTGCATGGCCATCAGCATGGGCCCTGATCATTGATGTCAGAGACAAGTTGCTTGGCCCAAATTGAATTAGTGAGCCAAGGAAAAGATCGTTGAGGATTGGTCACCTTATTCATAAATACACTAAGAAAACGTGCATCATCAACAACAACAAAGCGTTTAAGAAGTAAAGAAATTACATATCTTCTTATAACTGTGCATCTCTTAAAAAAGAGGAGGCCTTTTTAAGAGAAGGAAATACGTAACCTTGGGAAGAAGCATGATTTTTTTTTCTGTTTTTGTAGATATTCTAAGGACATATGATTAAGAGTTTGTTGTTCCCAAAATCCTTGTTTGTATAGTAGATTAAAAGCATCCAGATGTCACCAAAAATATCTGTCCTGTTCTGTAGTTTGCACTGCACGTCACTCTTTCATATGCTGCTGAGTTTGACATTGATTCAACAACGAAGCAACAGATGGCTAAGTTCTGTACTTCCACTATGTTAGTTTAGTTCTTTTTTTAGGAGATATCGGGGCAATTCTACTCTGCATTTCATTTAGGCTAGAAAGGGCACTCATTCACTGCAGAAATATTTAAAATACAAATAATGGGATAGATTCATAATGAGAATTTTTTTTTTTAAATCTCAGAATTTTATAGTTTTCTTTTTTATTTAAGCACTCAAAATTCATTATGGCACTACCGTTCCAGGGACTAGATTTTACTTTTAGAATGTAAAGCAACCTGCAAATTTATGAGTGCTATGTAAATAAATAATGCAGTATTATTTTTGTAACTCTAAAGCATGTTGGCTTTTTCAACTCCACATGATGAATCTGGACTTGGGCCCAGGCATTTTGTAACAACAAATAATATTATTGTTGTATTAATACAAGATAATTCTATGAGTACAAATACATTGAAAATTCAAAAAAATCCTTGAGCACAAGGGAGTCATTTAGCACGGATGGAAATACCTCTTCTCTGAACATGTTTTGGCCTTTCTTTAATTTCCTTGCAGTTGTCACAGTGTTTTAGGATACCACAAGAGTTCTTAATGTAAGAGCTCTGGAAGGCAACAATCTGATGGTTTTTCCAAGAAGGATTTAACAAGTTTAGCATTAAGGTTATTAATAGTAAACACTGCCAAAATAGTGGTCTATGTATCCCTTTGTTCCAATTTGAATGAAGAGACATACCTGGTTTTTTTCTAATCAGATCTTCATCTCAATGAATCTTCTCTGTGCTGATTGCACAGTTTAGCCTTTATTCAACTTAATAGAGTTTCTTGTAATGGAGGGTCAAGTCTCCATTTGATCTTGTTTCACCAGAGCTCAGTAGAGTTACTCCAGAAAACGGTCTAGCCCATAAATATATATTTAGCCTCCTATCAAAAACTCCCTTTTTCCATGCATAAGTTTAACAAAACACAATAAGGAATTACCTTAACATAATAGGTATTCTTCACCATGACACGCTCTTTGCAGTACATTAACCACTGTCAGAAAAGATTTGGGAAGGAGAAGGTAGCTCATGCACATCAGACACAATTAGGAGCAAAACAACAGGCTTTCAGAACAAAGCATATACAGCTCATCCAAACCCAGGAAGAAGTGCTACCATTGCAGAAAAGAGAATGAACACTAATGAGGGAGGAAGACAGGATTTCACGACAAATTTGACTGTCTCCAGAACCCCAAAACAGGTTATAAGAATTTAAAATTAGAAAGAGACCAAGATTTTTGAAGTCTTAGTCCTTGCAAAGCCAGCTGTGACTCATGCATCTCCATTGGTTATTTCAATGAGGTTATTTTAATTAACTTTATCACACTGAAGCCATACCCTTTTCTTGTTCTGTGACCTTTGGGATTTCCCTAAGAATCATTTAAGAACAATTTAATCTTATAAGAACAATTCTGCTGGAGTGATCCATATCCACACCAATGGATTTATGTAGAAGTAAGAATTTAGGTTTCTCTCCTACATTAATTTCACTAATGAAATGGAAAACTTCGTAGAGGTATTCGAGGGCTAAATGAATTGACACTGATGCCAGCGTTGCCTAGCAAATGCTGAGAACCTGATTCTTTTGTAACTTACAACTGTGCAAATCAGAGCTAACAACAATTAAGTTTCAGTGATATTAAAGTCTTCCTGTTTTTTTTTACAAGAACTATTACCCAAACAATTATGTGTGAAAAAGCAAATACGAGATGATTACTAGCACTATCAGAGACCTTCTGCATCCTCTTTCTCATTGGAAATATAAAACTTTGAGTTTATTTTACTTATTTGAATACTTCCCTTCCAGAGCACTCGGCCAAAGGACCGAGTTTGCGTTCTGCTGAGCTATGAATTTCTCACAAATTAATTTACTCCTTATCAATGTTCTCTGACCAAATTAGAAGACTTGCCAAGTTTTCACTGGCAGGTAACGTGTTAAGTACTGGAAGTCAGTATTCCTGTGCAAGGTTACTATCATAATACGCTTTTCTAAATTGTTTGCCAGTTTCTTGCCACAACTCTACCCAGTTATTCTAAGGAAAAATGCATATCAGCATTTTTGTAACAGTTGGAATTCAGACTCAACAAAAATTCAGGACTTAATCCTGCAAATTTTACTCACATTAATATTCATATTGGCTTCAAAGTGAGTGCTTATATGGATAAACCCCAGTAAGCTGAGAATTACAGTGCTTTACACTTTGTCATTTTGAGTGTTTGGAAGACCTAAGATCCAAATTCCCATTTTGCCTCTGATTGCCTCTGAGACTGAAATACATCCGCTGGCCAGTTAGACTAAATACTATCATATTTAAACAGGGACTAGGGGATGAAGTTTTTTTCTTAACTGATTCCACCTAAAAGCCAATGCCCATGGCACGGATTACAGTCATAGAATAGAAACAAGAACATCTGGAGAAAGGTTCAGAACAGATATGGTATCTCTGACAGTAATCCTAGGGATGCTTTAAAATAACGCTTACCCCAGCTCTCTGCCCTTGACCTTAGGGAACTACTCTGAAATTAAGATCAACGACTCATCCATCTCTCTTTGTAGTTTGGTAGAGTGAGGTGCTTTAGCAGTTTTGCTTTTCCAGTCCAATTTCAACCTGGTTCATTTGGACTACAGAACAGAAAGAGAGCTGGAAAGTGAATGTGTGAAACTGCTCCAGCAAGAGACAGTAAAAAATTCAGAGTGGAATCTAGAAAATTAGTCAACACTCCTGAGAGTGTACATATTTCTCGGTCATATTTCTAAAGGTATAAAACAGCAGTGATAGGTACTCTGCCTCACTGGAGTTGTATAAATATAAAACTATTGAAGATGGCAAGGTGCTGCATGATCTAGCAATGACAAGTGCAGGAACACCACAATCCTTAGTTCTTCCACTAAGAATCCTATTTCTCTCAAAGAAAAAATATTTTTCTTTATTAAAGCTTTTTAGAAGGAAATACAGGAAATATTTTTTTTCTGAGCATTATAACAAAAAAAAGAGATTTCCAACTAGTCACATCATCAGAGCTCTTTTAAGCTGAGGTACACCTTCAGCTCGTGCGCCAGCACTAGCCGGTATTTTGGTACACACACAGTGTCGCAGGCAAAGTTGACCACCTTCTAGAAAATATATCTGATCCTGAAAGAGGTTAAAGTGGTTCTTTTTTATATGCTATGCCCTTGATCAGCATTAATATTTGTTATAATGCAGTTCCTAAAAACTGGTAATAAAATAGCTATGAAAGACCTAACTGAACGTAGCTGTAACCCCAGCAGTTTAATAAACAGAAAAAGATTGTTTCATTGTAAACTGTTTACTGAAAACATATAGAGCAATTATGATAAACATATGTATCCTTTTGAGTCATTGCATTATAGCTGGTATTGAAGAGTTCCTGTGCAATATATTCTATGAGAGCTAAGCACAAAATACCTATTTAGCAGTGCATGTTGTCCTTTGCTTACCAGCATGTATATTAACCTTTGTAATATATCAGCAATATACATTTGACTGAAGAACCACACTTAAAATACCTACATTATTTTTAACACTGCAGTAGATCCTGTTGTCCTCATTTCAGATCGGGGCTTGTGCTTCTCCAAAACACTTGTGTGGTTCATAGGAAGAAGAGGGTGCACTCTACAGATATTTTCAATGTTTTGAGTGCTACTGTGCTTACCCGTCCCTTCAGCCTACCCCTCAGAAAGTTTCCTTATGATCTTCGAGTGAAAGTCAGCCCCACTAAGTTCACAAATATTTTAGCCCACTGAGAAATGGCATTTTTATACTAGCTTACCTGTTATCTCTGACCTCTTTGAGGAAATGCTCCTCTTTCAAACATCAGGTTATCTGCCTGCATCTGAAATCCCTTCTGTATTAGAATTATTGCTTGAAAATTAACATACATTATATTTTAAGCTTATCAAAGGGTTTCTGTGAAGCTTTTCAAGCAAGTTGTACACACACAGATAAAGCAACTCCACAATTTGCTTGCATTTATATGTGTACCTTTGTCTCCAAGGCCAAATGGCTCTTCTGTGACTTTTTTTTTCCCCAAAACCTGCACTTTCTTGTCACTGTTTTGTCACCATTCTTTCAGAGGAATACCAAAAGAAAGACATCTGTAAGCTGCACAGAATCTGGGGGCTCCAGTAAGGTGATGGACTTCTGTATGTATAACTCATGCTACTATGAAGATTATTCCAGGAATGATAAGAGGGAAACCAATTTAAATTCATTCTCTTTTCAAAAATGATTTGTCAAAATATTACACATTCTCTGGAACTTCCTCTGGCCAAAGACAGGACATGTCCATAAAGTTTAGCCTTTTTTTTCCCCTAAGATTTTAGAAATAAGGATTTCTATTAATTCTGGTTTATTGAGTATCTCAAGGTATTATATGGCCTTTAAATCAAAGTCCAATTTTAAATAGGTTGATATTACAAATAAAATCATTTTCTATCTTATAAAACGGACCTAAAACATTTTGAGAAGGTAAAGACAACAAAACACATTGCCTGGAGACCCCCATGTAATGCACCGTCTGAACAATCTGAATTTCTAGACAATACATTTCCAATAGCTACAGTAACTCTCAAGCTGCATTTATCTGTTCCAGAAGTTCTTGTACTCACTTTCAGTTTAAAGCTTAAATTCCCTGGTTTTTGCGTAGTCAGTGTTGTTTCTGGCTCAGTGTCATACTGTCTTACTCAAAAGTAGAGTCAGATGGGAAAAACAACTCTGTAATTAACAGACAATTTGTTGAAGAGGTAAAATACCTTCGTAGTAGGGGGATAATGGAATCATTATTGAAAGCTGACTAAAAGCACTACAGGAAAATAGAGAAAAAGATGTTTGACCTCAACCACACCAATTGCACAAATAAAGCCTTAATAATAGCTTGCAATCACACTTGGCTGGGCATTATTTCCCAGACACGCAAGGTCTGCATTACAGGGCCAGAAGCAATGACTCACTCTGCCAGCTGCTGTGAAGGCACAGGGCAGCTTGTTATTCTGTCATAAGTTGTTTTGTGCATGCTGTAAAAGCTTCTATGCATCTGATCCCTCAAGAAAATATTCAATGATGTCTGTAAGCAATAAGGCAGGAAGGTTGCCCTTTTTTGAAATATCGTTTAAAGTTAATTGTTGAAGGTGAAAAATTATTTTTTATTCAAAGAAAAAGACTCAAAGGTTACTATTAAAAACATGGCTGAAAAAAGAGTTGAACACTTTGCACCTAAAGACAATATAAAAGCATGCTTTCAATATTATAAGTGAATCTGTATCCATTAGCACTGCAGGCCGTGCATCACTGAGCAGTTCCAAACTTTAAAATAAGTAGATGGTGCTAAAAGCCTGTAGGTACTTGCTATACAACTGGTATAGAACATCAGCTGGTCAAATTTTTACAAGCTGAAAGTAGAAACTGAAAAGCCAGCCTTCCATTTCTATAATCAGAGACTGGCTAAGACAATCTGTTATTTCTGTTATTTGAGCCAGTAAAAGATTTAAGGTCAACATTACTGTTCAAAGCCTTTGTTAGTCCAACCATATGATCACTTGATTTTCTCATGCTTATGCCTTTTTGCCCTCACATAGTATCTGTTATTTTCTCTTATCTGAGAGGCATAATATTGATCAAAATTTTAGAAAAACGCACAACTTTATCTGCAATCACTCTACAAAGGTCAGCATATAAACAATCACAACAATAGTCTAAAACTTTACGCAACTTCTCTGAACATCTTAATTTTTAACAATTTATCTGAGTTTCTCATAGATTGGCTTACCTCATGATATTTCTAGGATTCCTTTTTGAACCACCTGGAGATCAGCCTATCTTTTAGCACGTTGACATTGCTGAGTCTGATCCTGGATAGCACTCAGACTTTTAGAGGAGCAGTCTATGTTGGAGATATTTTGTAATGTCTTCTTAAACATTCAGATGGAAATCAGCAATATATCATGCTGAAAATTATAAGATGAGGGTGCTAGTTTTTCTGACATGTATCATCCGTCCCCTCAGTCTGCACTTTTCAGCAAGCAAGGCCGTGCTCAAACTCTTCAGAGAAGCTACTGCTGCTTTCAGTAGTTTTCAAGATTTCTGATTTTCCACTGACATTCTCTTCAGATCATACGCTGTTACACCTCTTCAATACCTTAAAATGATTGACTGAGACCTAGCAGAGTTCAAAAGCTTTTACTTTAGTCTTTCTGAAGAGATAAAATCACAGACAAAAATTGCTTTCTTGAGGGTATAAACTAGCTACTACATGCCAGACATTAGGAAAGACGATCCTTTTTGAGCATATAATTTCAGAATTGTATTCTTGCAATGTTGTAATGTGGGGCTGACCACTGTCAGAGTAATGTTTTGGACTAGTTGGTCCATCGTCATCATCCCAGTGTAATGGTAAACTTCAAGTCTTAGTGTTGTAATTGGTTTATTTGTAGTTTCATCAGATGTGCTGTCCTGCCATGCTATGATAAATGTCATAGCTTCCACAGGAAAAGTTTGTTCTATAGAGCTATCAGCTGAGGATGGAGCATCATCGAACATCAGTTACTCCACTCCCATAGAAAATAGCACATTATTAATTAATTATATTTGAGCTTTGAAGCTTAAGTTTTTGCTTAACTTCTTCAGAATCAGGAAACTGAGCAATAATTTTGCAGATTTTGGCAAAAGTAGTATGAATGTTCCCTCCTGAAATTCAGTGCATTTTCTATTTATAGTCTTCAGACCGAAGATGCAGAGGAAGCAAGTTGAGGAGGGATGGCTCTCACATAAAAGGACTGTTGTAGCATTGCAGAATTGCATGTGACCCAATTCAAAGTACAAAGCATCAGGAAAGTGCAAAGACAGCTGAGATGGCAAATTCACACCCGCAAAACTTCAGAGATTTTCCTGAAGGAAAAAGAGACATGAGGGTGAGAAAAAGACACTGAATTTACCCTGAAACTGTTTATGATTAAATCCTAATAATAAAGCATAGATTTCAATTCAGTCAAACTAGGAATATGTTTTGAGGAAACCCATCTTAGTTGTTCACAGCAGCTGAATGCCTAAATACACATGTACAAGCAAGTTTATGTAATGAAATGTATCACGCTTGTTATGTGTGTCAGCAGTTAGATATGATCTACTCTGATCTAGTCTTATCTGTATTATCTAGTCTTATCCTGGCAGAATACAAAATAGTACAAAGCATATTTTATTGTAACACTCCTAGAACACAGAAATCCAGTACAAACTATGGAACTGTAAATAAATAGCATGAATAGAACTATTACAAGAGTTAAATATCCCTAGGTTTCTCCACATCAAAAATATATTAGATATGTTTGTATATGAACACATAACAAAAGATCTCTAAAGATTCACAGATTTTGCAAGTTATCTGCATTTGCAGGCATATAAACTTTCAGACTGTAACCTTTATTGTGTGTTTAAACCTGATACAGACACACCTGGAACCAGTGAGACAAAACTAAGGCACACAGTAACTTCTCATCTGCTTCTGACCTCAGCAGAAGCTTTGCTGGAGTAAATGTGAAACATTTCAAGATATGATTCCGTTTGGGTCAGAGGATGTCTTCATGTCATGTCTTTCAGATAACATGGCTCTCTTAAAGACTTTACAGAATTTTAAAAGCCTTTAAAACATTAACCTATTGCATACCTATCCTAGCATTTACTGTCTTTGTGGTGACCTGGAGAGCCTAAGATAATAAAGTGGAAGACTTAATAAGAAAGAATACAAAAAATATATTTTTTCATGTCACAGAGTCTTTTATACACAACACAACATACATATGTTTCTCTAACAGTACAGTTCATACCTCCTTTTTTTGCACAATATAGTTCTGTGATTTACCAGACATCAAAAAGCCTACACGTAACAATGAGTCACAAACACTCCCCCAAATGCAATACCATAAAGAATCTTATGGTATCAAAATTTCAACGTAGTGAGCAGTACTCTGTGGTCCCTGTGGCATCTGCAAAGAAAACCACAAAACTCTTAACATTTGTGCTCTCTCATTCATTCAGACACTTGTTCGTTTAGATCTCCTTCACTCACACGCATCTCTGATCAGCTGCTGAGAAACTGGCCATGTGCATAATGGCAAGAAATAGAAATGGATCGTTTCTATTTCCACTAATGCAGCAAAAAGTGCAGGTGCAAATGTATCAGGTATGTAGTTGTCCACATCATTTACAAACACCACGACAACCCTTTCCAATCTCTCCCTCTCACCTTCTTGCCCTTTGTTGCCTGCTATGTTTCCTGCCAGATTGTCCCACAAACAAGGCAAGCTTTTCCCACTATGTACGAGCATACATACTACCACAAAAACAGAGGCTTCTACTCAGATCTCACCCATAATGATCTCATGATCTCACCCTTTCAGCTCTACTATCACGGTAGATTCACAAATTTTCCAGAATGACCTGCAGTCAAGTATTTGTTTCTGTTTTCAACATTCACTAGGATCAGCTGAGTGTGGTAAATGCGTTATAGTGAAAGTTGCAGGCACATTCTACTACATAGTTTCACCTACAGACTGAGTCTCTCAAACCACTACACAAAGATTTCAGATAAAACAAATTGCTAAGGTATTCTGGACTTCCATTCATTAACCATTGTCATGCCGTAGGCTAGTAGCTCAAGGAAGTTTTGTGCTAATGAAATCTCAATAGGTGTTCAAAACAATTTTGCAGGAAATTTCTGATTCTTCAGAAATAATTAGCTGTCTGCTGTACATATTTTGATTTCAAATATAGATCACAGTTACTAGTTCATACACTGTGATACCTGTTCTGAGACCTTTAGACCAGAAACACAGTAAGCTTTTACTCAATGAAAAAGGGAATGTACAAAAATGCAAGTGTAGGAATGTATGGAATTAAGCCTCAGTTCTCCAGGTAACCTCTCTCTTCTCTACATTAGCTATAGGAAGTTCGGAATAGCTGCAGGTGGGTCAGAAAGAGTCTTGAATATAACTTATAGGTTTAGAAGTGTTAACTTCCCTTTATTCTGGTTTCAGAAAGTTAGGCATTTTTTCCTCATCTCTAATGAAACACTTCTGTGGCTGCCTAGCTGCTTCCAGCAGTATTGGCATTTTTCTTCTTTTGTTTTGTCTCCTTCTCAAATGTACTGTCTTTTGCCACACTGTTTATCATTTCATAATTTTAAGATGAATTCATGGAACTGAAAACAAAGTGATTCATAATCTTCCCAAGGTCAAAGCTAAAACCAGCTACAGACTAAGAGTATGGTACTTCAGGACCCACATGCTGCTAACTATGGCTCAAGCAGGGAGCAAAGCAAGTTTTTCTACTTCACAACAATGTTGAAGGTTACTTCAAAAGTTTCTAATTCAGATTTTCCAACAAAGACTGCCAAACCTAAGCATAGTAAGTATTTCTGTTCAGAACCAGTTCCTGGTGCGTTAACTCAAGTTGAATGGCCCATTAAACTCTGAAAGCCAAGAGGATCTCAGTGGAATAAATCATGAAGGCAGTGTACAGTGTGTCAGAGTTTATCTGTGTTGTATGAGGAGTAGAGGTGAAGAATGGGAACTGTATTTCCCAAGCCGTGGAACTTCTGTACATGAGAATTTTCTCAGGTAACCTGTTGCTGTTCTAGCAACAAAATTTTCTCAGTTTCCACTTCCCTTTGAAAAAACATTTTATCAATAATGCCAGTGACCTGCCTAGAACTCTCACATCCCCAGACAAGAACATTAAATTGGTACAGTTTTTGCTGTGAGGAAACATAGTCCAAATTACCTTGTGCATATTTATCTAAGCAGAATGAAGTAGAAGTAAAATAAATACAAATTACGCAAACATTATTGTGGACTGATTGTCTACATCGCTCTTTACTGCTTTGAGAAGAATGAATATCAAGGAAGAAGGGAGGAAGGAATTTAAAACTCCAAAATAGAAATAAGCTCTAATCCAATACACGCTACAGCTGAAACTGATCAACTGCTTAGAATTTCTGTGAAATAGGGAAGTATCTTTATTTCAAACATTAGTCTGTTCTTTCCTGGAGACAGCCCTCTTAATGGCATTTTCTTCACACGAAAGTACCTCATACTGACAATGACATTCAGTGACAAACCTGTGGGCTCTCCAAAGACAGATTGCACCTTTTGGTGAATTATCGTGTCTCCTAAATGTGAACACAGACCATTATGCTCAACAATTCAAACAGATGTCAAGAACAGAGTAGGTTTATGCATTCTATTTCTTTTGCTTAACGCAGACTTCAGTAACATGCAGTAGTATGTCTCCTTTTAAAAAAAATTTTTTATTAATTTTTCAACACCATACTTCAAAGTAATATAAAAGATACAAAGCTCTGAAATGACACAAAAAACTCCAATAACCTGCTACTGTGCCTTGAAATTTGTGAGATTCATATATTATTCTTTGCATTATGGAAACGGTCTTACCAAAATTGCATACAAAGTTTGATACATAAGTCTAACTATGTTCTATTATTCTCTTTTAGAAAGCAATGTTTAGATTTTTTCCTTCAACATTAAAATAAAATTAACAGAATTCAGTGATGCAGAGAAACAAATAATCACCCTTTTACCTTCAAAGAATCTTCAGTCTGACCCCTGAGTCTACACATCTGACAAGGGAAGTGAAAGAAGAGAATGTATCTTGGTGGTGACAACAACAGGAAATAGATTGTTAATATGAAATAGGTCACCTTTGTGACTATATGTCAGCAGCGAGTGAGTGATAAATACCTAGAAGCAATGTTTTGCCCTGCAGATGCATGAGTGATACATGAAAATTCTCAAGCAGAAGCTGCTTGCATAAGAGCCAAAGAACATAGTGAAGAGGAAGTGGTACCTGACCTTTAGAGGGCAGAGAAACAAATAGGGATTGTGCACCTGACTGACACTTTTGTAAAAGAAGAAATTGAAAGTTCAAGCTGTATTAGACTCATACTGGGATGTGTTCTTCCTCTTGTACACGTCACTATTTCACCTGTCACTTCCATAATAACATTAGTCAATATGCCAGGTGGAGAGAGTTACAATATCACCCACTCAGTAAGTATAGACATTTAACTTCCTGCTCCCCCCCTTTTTTTTTTAAACAATAATAGTGCGTACATCATATGCTGACTGAACAAACAAAAAAGACTATTTTCTGTTTCTCATACATTGCCCATCTTACCTAACTACATGCCAGTATGGATGTCTCCTATAGTCTGCACACAGTGCATACACAACTGTTCCCCTCCCATAGGCTGCTGGAAGAGAGAGGTGGAGTGCTCCTCTGCAGCTGGGAAGTGTGAATGTGCAAGAAAGGAAAGTTGGGGAGCATGATAAAGTGAGTTTCTACTCAATCAGGCTCTCTACTGGACTCGAGGATGGTCTCTTCTTCTACATGACTTAATCAAGAACAAAAAAGTCTACAGATTAGTAGCTCAGAATTAATCAGCTGCAATCAGCCTCCTGTCTTTCTACTCCCACAGAACTGAAAGCCCTTTCAAAGACCACCATTCAGTAGATAGGTATCTATCAATATGTCACTTTACATACAAATAACACAATTATTCTTCTGTTGTACCTGAACTTAAGAATCTCAAGGTGTTTCACAAACAGTAAGCCTTTAAATTCTCATGGGATTCTTGTGACTTTCAGCAAAAATGTTGGTTTAGGGCACTCAGTCATTGCCCGATTTCTGGAAATAATTCAGTTCTGATCAGTGAAAATTAAATTTCTTTAAAAGTATGTTTAGTTTAATGCTTAAAACTTGAAACATAAAAGTGGTCATTTAACTTCAAATTTCAGCCATGGTCTGTCAGTAGTTACTAATGCTATCTGCTGGAGCATCTGTTAGAAACAGAGCTTTCAGGGAACATAAAACATATCACATGCAAACAGATTTGTAAAATGTTTTATGCTACTTGATCATAACCTCAAAAAAAGTATTGATTAAATTCAAGATATGAAGAAAAAATGCTAATGACAGACCACGGCTGCTGAGACATCAATATTGAAAAGCACTTTGCTGAGTTGAATACTTCTTTTTATCTGTCCAGAATGACTTTTGCATATTTTTTATATTCTAAAATATGAGATTAACTGCATCTGTTGGATCAATAGCATAAAGTAGCAATATAGTCTTCCATAAACACCAAGTCAGTACTATGAACCAGATTATTAGTAGTTAAATATTTAAAGATGCTTGCCCTCTGGATCTCACTTTGATGCTCACAGCCAGAAAATACTGTCTTCCAACCCCACTTCCAAGCTCCTCAGCGTGGGAGGAGGATTTTGAACCAGCTCAAGAGCAAAAGTAATTTTCCATCCTTCTAGACATAACAAGAAAAGCAAGAATGTACTCAAAAACAATACTGCACATTTAGGCTCATTAGAGATTGTTTTCAAGGAATGATGCAGAGTGCACCATATGACAATAGGCACAAAGTTAGGAGGACAGAGAGTAAGGCATAAGGATTTGGTTATTGCCTGTGAGAGTCATAAAATACAAAAAGTAATAGCACAGCACAAGAGTGAATCAAGCAGTCGTATTTCCTTTCTTAGTGTCATTTTTTATTTCATAACTTTCTCTTTCCTCTGTAGTGTTTGGCATCCTCAACCTTTCTCTGTGTTTTAAGTGTGTTATGTCTCCATCTTCCCCGTGTCTTCCCCCCCACACACAACTCACCCCTTCCCCTCTCTCTCTCCCTCTCTCTTCAGTTTTGGAAGTTTGAAAACAAATGTGATTTAGGAAAGATGACTTCCCCTGCCAGGGACCATCTGCTGCAAGCAGTGCCTTGAAAAAATATTTCAAAGAGATTAAAGTCATTGGATGTCCATAAAAAGGGAGAGCATAGGCAGCAGCAGCAACGGAGCTGTTTATCACGAGGATTCCAGGAGCTGATTTGTGAATCTCAGGTATGTCTATGGGAGAGAGGCAGTGATGGGTAAAAGGACAATACCAAAACAGTGCTTTTGTTTCTCTGAGAAGTACCCGTCAAATTATTTCAATTTAAACATAGCATCATAGTTTTCCCTCAAAAAAAGAAAAGAAAAAGAATTGATCTTTTTGCCACTCTGAATCACATTATCTCATAAGTATAATTCACATAAAACAAATTAAGAGGCTAATCAAATGCTCTGTTAATGTAATTCTTTAATAATAATATCACTTAGATCTTAAACCGCTTAATTAGATTTTAGTCATTGCAATCAACAGCCTCATTGAAACTGTTCATTTATAATTTATACTCTTTGCATTTTACTGTTCATTTTAAAAACAGCGTTAACAGAAGCCAACAGTAAATAGAAAAAGACAATAGCAACAACAAAAACCAAGGTGATTTATAGAGATGTTGCACCAGTTAAACTTGGGATGAAATTATTTCCTGGATCACTAAACATCAATGGAAATATTTCAGCTGGCTTGAATGGGTTCATGATTTCCCCTTAGGAAAAATACATTTGGACTTTGAACAGAATTCTAGATCCAGCATTTTGCATTTGACCACAAAGCTGAACTGAATAAACTAAGCTGTGTTTTTACTGAGAAAGTTGAAAACTGAAATAGATCTTTCAGACATTTAATGCTTAAGTATTCAACTCATCCTTCCATTGATCAATTAGATCTTTATAGACAATGAAGTTTTTATAGATAATGAAGAGTAGACCTAGACAACGCAACATTTGCTGTTATGAAGTATATCTTTAAAGAAAAAGATTTGCTTAGAACAATTTAAAATTGCATTCTATAAAGAAGGCACTTGTGCATTTATGCATATTTGAGCACAACCATATCCACAGCTAATGTTTTTTCAGACTGCAGATAGGTATAGCCAGGGTCAGCTAACATACTTTCTCAGGATAACCTATAATTATATCTACAACAGTAAGGTGCAACCTTTGGTTCATGCAGCTTCCTGAAGGAAACAAGGCTCCATATTTGATACTACTCACCCCACAGAGGAAGTGGAATATTACAGCTCCAGGACCTTAGATAGGCTTTATGATGATTGTGGTTCCTCTTTGAACATTGAGATATTAGCCGTTCAATGGGACAGACATTTTGCTTTTATTGCTATTATTTTAATAGCCAAATCTTTATTTTACTGTTATCGCATGACTATATATTTATAATTACACTCCATTTAAAGAAGGTGATTTGTTAACATGTTGGTATCTCTTCAATAACTAGTTCAACTCCTTCAGCTGGATGCTTTTCACTAGCTTCTTCCCAGCACTGTCCAAAACAGACCCTAGCAGAATTTTAACACCCATCCCTTCAGAGCAGTCTGCTAATATGCTCAAAATATGTGTAAGCTAACAGGCATCTGCTAAGCTACTAGCAAAGTATCCAGTAAGTAAACAATTGCATATGGGTTGCAGCCACTAAGATTTATAGCACTTTTCCTTGATTTCCTTTTTCACACTACAGTAAATACTGTAATGGTGCTGGCTAATAAACAGCCATAAATCTGCCTTCCTGTTTTTATGATGTTTGCTGATTGAAAAGTAATGCCGTGAAACTGATGAAGTCAGTGACTATGAATGCAGGAAAGCTTTGTGGGATTTTGGGGGTATGTTTTTAGTATATTTGAAACAGTTCATTTTGCAGGACTTTTCCACTCCCACATCAATAAGTTGGGGTTTTCTCATAACCTTCATCCCCTCTATTTTCCATATGCTATAAGCTAGATTTTTACTCCTAATAAATTCAGCAGATCCACTGCAGATGTCAAATAGAACAGGAGGCCTGGAGATTTTTTGAACGTGGCCTCTCACCAACAACTTAATTCAGTTCCCATTAAGTCAATGGAAAAATTCCTGTAGACTTTCATGAGAGTTCAGTTGAGCTTCTGTTGCTTCCTTCCTTCCATACTACTTCTTTCATATCCTCACTTTCATCCTTGAAATACCAGGATAGTTTAGAAACAGTAATATACGACACATCTGTTCTTACAACTCAGTTAACAGAGCAGTGCAGGAGACTCCTAAAAACGCAGGAAACTTTGAATTAGGGATCTCAGCAGGCAAAGCATGGCAGAAACATGCAAGATATCCTTATAGGAAAATTCATTCTGTTTCTGTCAGAATCTCAAATTTTGCTAGGCCTGATGGGCCTGTCCATAAAAGTCATATTTCTTTCCAAGTGATTTCACTTTTGAGAAATGTAGAAAAAGCATGCTTTTTTCTCAGACTTTTCTGGGTGAGACTGAATCAGAAGCAAACAGAATAGGTGGAATATTTTCACAATTTTATCTTTAGCAGTTCTGGAAACACTTTATCAACTGGAGGCCTGCCACGTCTGAAAGCTGGAAGTATTATACACTTGTGAGAATTAGCCTAAACATTAAAGCAGTTTGCAAGACATCAGATGATGGTCACAGGGAATTGACTGTGTTTATACTTCTAAAATGGAAAAATAATATTTTCCCTTTCTACCAAAGAGAGGATAGACAGACTGTTGGTATCAGCCTGCAGAAGGGGGTACTTTCTTAGTAACTTATCTGGTCTTATCTGTTCCCTCCTTCCTTCTTTCCAGAGGCACTAGCTTCAGGAAAGTTAAAAGCAAGATCCATCAGAAAAAAATGGTTAAGAGATGCCAAGCTATGCTGACCTGTAAAAGCACTTCCAGGTAGAAGTTTCATATTGACAACTTCTATCCTCTCCAGTACTTATGGCTACCAATGTTGCAGACTGACATAAAAACCAGGTCTATAGGAACCTCAAGACAAAGGCAGAGGTGAGACCTTGTGACTGACTAAACGTGAAATCCCATTATTTTATTTCCATAAGAGCTCATGCTAACTACAGTCTTACTCATATCCTCAAAACAAAACAGGTACTAATGATAAAGATGAAAAAATTCAAACACAGCCACACAGAATGCCCACAGAGATTGCAAAAGGCACTTTTCCAGCTAATAGTACCTCCTCAGAGCTGCACAAGCTCAGTGACTTCTACACCCACAAGATAGGTGAGTTGCCACGAACCCATTAGAGTTCACAGAATATGGAACATTCATTTTTATCTGCTTTTTTGGATATTTGAGAAAAGAAAACATGCAAAACAGGCAGTTGTAAGAACGATGCAGGTGGGAAAAAGTTTCTTTTGAACATGAGAACATTTCATCTTCCTTAACCAAATTATATTTTGGTCAATATTATTTAAAATAGAATTTAAACTGTATGTCAGTACCACCATTGGTTTTATTCATACTTTGCAGGAGGAGAAAGAAGTGTAAATTTCAAGTGCAAAAGGAAGACCATCAGTGCATAGCTCTGTCACACTGAAAGGTTAGTGCTCATCTTGCTTTTTCCCCAGAGTTCCAAGTTCCTAATTTCTCTGCCATACACGGATCTCAAGTCTCATTTTTATTAGTGCTAAAATAGACTGTTCTCCCACTGTCACACCATCTGTCTCTTTTTTGCTCCTGCACGCCAGTATGCAGAACATCTAGGATTTATTCTGAAAGGAGAAAAGGAGAAATAAAATGAAAAAAAGAAAACTATATTATTTTGGTCACACACACTGTTGGCAGCAGCACGTTTCCAGCAGTGACTGTCTTCACAGAGAGACGCATTCAGCCTTCGCCAGCCCATGACACACATTTAGTTAAAAAAAAAAACAAAATCCTTGCTGGTTTGGAATAAGGAGAAATGTGATTTCCTTTCTGCTCTCCCACTGTGTGATTTTAGAGAAGGGCAGCTCCTCCCAGTATCAGTGCTGCCTTGTTGACATTTCAGGTTCTGTATCGGAAATTTCTCCTGACAAATTTCTGATTCAGCCTGAGCCTGAATCAGCAGCAACAAGACCTGTTCACAGCACGCACCAAGAATGGGCTTTTCAGAAAGTGACAGAAAACACAATATGGGCTGTTGCTGCTTTTTTAAAATGTACTTTGACTTTAGATCTACAAACATTTTTTAGCTTTTTAATATAGACATCAAATTCTCTTTTCTCCCATATTATAGTGGCACTCTGTATGAGGAGCACGCTTAGAGATGGAAAGTTGCACCATATAGTCAAGACAAGATAGAGACCAAAAAGTCCTCAGTAGAATAAATAGGCCAAAAGTCTGTTATTACAGGAAGGGTCCTCATGTATAACTTTGTATCTGCCTAACATAGCTGTAGTTGTGTTTTTTCAAAGGGGAACATACTGAAAAGATCTGTCAGCAGGAAAAGTAAAATGTAGTAAAACTGCACCACTAAGATTGAATTATCAGGCTGACCAACACCCACGTCCTGTAGGACTAGAAGAGTGAAAAGCAATGAGCACCACAATACTTCTGAAGTTGTCAGTACGCATGACCTCTGTCCACTATATTTAATGGGTAAAAGTTTTTCTCAAAAGAACATCAACATCTGCTTAGTTCTTGGGTTGTTGAATGAACGTTTCAGTGTGCCACCAATAAGTCCCCTGCTTTGACTACAACATATTCAAATGCAATAAAAAAGTTAGTGACGGAGGAAGAATGGATAAAATAGATCCAAGAATATATATAAAGATGTAAGTTCTGGAAGACATTTTCTACTTGTTCATATGTGTGCACCCTTACTAATATAACTCAGTTTCATAGGAGTAAATCTCAGCAATCTATTCAAGTACATGACAGCATCTCATAGCTCAGATTGGACAAAATGGAGATGAACAGTTTTGAAGAGCTGTACTGAGAAGCGTCCATTGATTTTCATCCACTTCCAGAGAGGCACTGCTTCATATTCTGTTTAATAGTCTTTGCAACTCCCTGTTTTTTTTCCTCTGGGCTGAAAATGAATTTGCATTGAAGTTATTTGACATTTCAAACTTTTAAGACTTTCCATGTGAAACTAGCACCATCTGTAGGAGAAAATAAATCCATTTTCATTACAATGTGTTTCTATTTTCAAGCCATTAAGCAGACGTTCCTAATTCCCAAGAGAGTAAATACATTAATTTTCAAAGTAAGCTCGAGTTTGCTACTTCATCTTGCTACTCCAGCTACCTCCAGTACAGCTCACAGGAGGAGTAACCTGTACCCTACAAACCCCAGGTTCTCCCTTTGCAACAGCAGCTGAACATTTATACATTTCAAATTGTTTCGTGACCATTTTTGCCCTGACAGCAATCTACTAATGACAACTGTCTGCTCTACTTAAGCCCTGAGCCTGAGTCCTGCAAACTCACCGGCCTCCAAAAAATAGCCTTCATTTTCACAAGGACTGTGGTTGATGTTACATGACAGACACTGCAGTGCCAGATCCTCTGCTGGGTAAGCTCTCCTGTTCCCAAGGAACTGTATTGACTAGCGTCAAGAGTCTGGCTTAATATTTATAGAAACATCCTATTTTCAAATACTGGAAATATTCTAGATTTAACAGTGAAGCACTTCCATTTTCCTAGCCTTTAAAAAATGACACTATGTCCAGCATCTCAGTTTATCACAGATTTATTTCTGTTTGCTGACTTGCTTGGGGCTAGAAGATAAAAATGTTTTATATTAGCCATGAAAATTAAAAAAGAAAAAAGAAAATGAATACCGTCCCCAAATTGGTTGGAGCCAGCCTCATCTATCATATCACGCTGACTGTCCTCAGCTCCTCTCGCTTACACATTCATTTACATTTGCTTATGGTGATGTATCAGTTGAAAGCTTGTTGGTCCCTCACAAAACTGACCTTGAACGTACTCAGAATATTTGGAAGCTATCTGCTTTACCAGAACTATCATTTTGAACACGTGAAACTAATTTCTAAATGATTAAAAAATTTTACTTTAACATATCAGAATATACAAGCAGTTGTAAATAGTAAATCAAGCATATTTTCTGAAATACAGTCCTTATGGACATAAATGAAGATTTTCATGTATTTAAAAAGTTGTCTTGGCTCTGCCAGAAGCATTGTACATGAATTCAAGTAAGTAATTTCATTTTGTCTGCATTTCCAGAAGAAAAAAGTATTCCATACCTCCTTCTTACCCATTTCAGGCTCTGCATCCTCTGGCCTGGGGACTTCAGCATCTTATGTCAGTAGTGGGATAGACAACAGAGGCAAGGCAACCTACTCCTCAGCCATATCCCTGTTAGAGAGTAGGACGGGATAATAACAAGCATGGCTTGGGCTATCTAGGCCTCTCTGTGTTTTACCACTCCAACTGCTAGGCATGCCAGCAAATCCAAGCTCCAACAAGAAATCTATCAGGAGATGTGTTGCTAACTTCAAGGCATTTGATTCAATTGACACCCTACGGACCGTACTGTTTACTAAGGCACTTTCATAGGTTTGCTAAGAAAAATTCTAAGCCTCTCCTCACAAACCACTAACAATTTGTATGCACAGATAATGACACTCAACAGCCACATGCAATAGATGCTTACCATTCCCACCCAACTTCCACAAAGAGGTTAAACTTGTGCAAAATACCACTCACAGTGGATAGCATCAATCCTAACCTAACTCAAGAAGTATTTTCCACACTGAGCACGCACATTCAGTACAACTCATGCACCTCCCTCCAGACCCTTTTCCATTCACTTCCCTTTGTTCAGAAAGGCATAAGATTCATACATACGATCAGAGAAAGGGCAGCATGCTGAACAACTATTTAGCAATAGTGCTAGAGAGCATTTTGCATGGAGATGTCAGCAAATTCTGTGCAGACTGTGACCCTACTAGCACCATATGAGCACAGCACTGGAGTTAAGAAGCACTGGAGGGACATGTGTCAGTTACTGTGTGTTCATACAGCTTCTGGCTCTCTCAGGCAGTGGAGCAAGCACCTTACTATAACATGACACAAAAAGCTCATCAGCTTTTTTGGGCATCCGTACAGAGTGTATGTAAAACTGAGTTGACAAATTAGACTTCGCATTCCCATGGTAAAATTGAGACACACAAAGGAAATGTAAGGGAATGTAAAGGAATGTTTCTAATTTCCAATATGTAACACAGAGAGCAGCGCATAGGAGCAGCAATAATTTGTACAACTGTTTGAAATGTTTTAATATTCTTTTAAAGTGTTACAGATGAGAAATTGTTATTGAGGGTGGGAGAGAGTAAGAACTTAAATGAATTCATAATTGTTGCAAAAGAGTTATTGGATATCTGAATGCAACTGACAAAAAAAAAATAGAGGGGGTAAAAAGCATGCAGAGACAAAGAACCCAATTCAAGCTTGAGCCAGTGTTCACTGAAGTCAGTGAGAGGCTTTACACTTAATTCATACTGGAGCTGAGCCCTTAATGTCCTGTACAACGAGAACAAGTTTATATCGAGCTATTGTTAGCAATATTTTTCAATTATTGCTTAGAAAAATCAGCCCCTTCAGTCAAGTTCATAGAATCCTTAGAGTTGAAAGGGGCCTTTAAAGGTCATCTAGTCCAACTCTGCTGCAATGAACAGGGTAGAATCCACAACTAGATCAGGGTGCTCAGAGACCTGCCCAGCCTGACCTTGCACATCTCCCGGGACAGGGCTTCCACCACCTCTCTGGGCAACCTGTTCCAGTGCTTCACTGCTTACTGTAAAAAACATTTTCCTTACATCCAGTCAATCTCCCCTATTTTAGTTTGAAACCATTCCCCCTCATCCTTTCACCACAGACCCTGCTAAAGGGTCTGTCCCCTTCTTTCTTGCAGCCCCCCTTCAGATACTGAAAGGCCGCTCTCAGCTCTGCCCGGAGCCTTCTCTTCTCCAGACTGAGCAGCCCCAGCTCTCATAGAGGCTCATAGGAGAGGTGTTCCATCCCTTGGATCATCCTAGTGGCCCTCCTCTGGGCACATTCCAACAGGTCCATGTCTCCCCTGTGCTGCAGACTCCACATCCAGACACAGTGCTCCAAGTGAGGTCTCACAGCACAGAGCAGAGGGGCAGGATCACCTCCCTTGACCTGCTGGCCATGCTGCTCTGGATGCAGCCCAGGATACGGTTGACTTTCTGGGCTGCAAGGGCACATTGCTGGCTAGTGTCCAGCTGCCATCCACCAGTACCCGCCAAGTACTTCTCAGCAAAGCTGTGCTCTATCCTTCCATCTCCAGCTTGTGTTGATAGTGAGTGTTGCCACAATGCAGGTGCAGACCTTGCACTTGGATTTGCTGAACCTCAGGAGGTTCTCCTGGGCTCACTGCTCGAGCCTGTCTAGGGCTCTCTGGATGGCATCCCATTCCTCAGATGCGTCAACTACAACACACAGCTTGGTATCTGCAAACTTGCCAAGGGTGCACTCAATCTCACTGTCAATGCCATTGAAGATATTGATGAACAAGTTCTCTGACTGTTGGCCAAATTTAGTTCTAACATATGCATCCATTATCTTTCAATGCAGCACACATATGCACTAGAGAATTTGGCTGCTTGGTGTGAATGATTAAAACATTCAACAAGAGAGGGAGCTGCATAAAGATTATTAGTTCCATGTTCTCATTCAAACAGAAGACAAAACAGTATCTCAATTGACTAGAATACTCTAGCAGTGGAAGCAACTATTCTGTGAGCCATTTGCTTCCTAAAAAGCAGACTAGAACTCCCATTGCTAAAATCTCCCTATGAAAATGTCACTATTCTGGGACTGAGTCCCACTTCTACCCTCATCTTGCTGGGCAGCATCGTAAAAATCATTAAAATATTCTGTTTAAAGTACAAGAAATGTCTATTGCCTTTGGAAACATCTACAGTTTAGATCATGCATTGGTTGAAGTGTTTATATACATATATAGAGTACCTGATTTCCTAGTAAGAATTCCATACAATTTTTGGAAAGGCTTTAGGTATGTACCATAGCATTTTACTGCTTTTAAATACACAAGCAGCATTTCAATTAGCCTAATAATGGTTTCCTAGGAGAACTGAAGATTCACTTAGAAACACAGCACAGATCAAAAAAGCAAGTCTTGAAGCTACTCTGTGCATGTAGGCTTGCTTCTGTCTTTCTTCATCAGATAGAGCAGTATTGTTATTTGTCCATGGACTTTTCTTAATTTAGCCTTGACATTTCACTCCAGTTTCTCCTTTATTTCTTAATGACTGTTGGGCCATGACAGAAAGCAGAATTTAAGACCTACCTTTATCCACATCACCTACAGAAAATTCTTGTGGCTGTTTAGAGAACAACTACAACTTAGTTGCACTAACTGAGAATTTGGTAGATACTCCACTTGGGGTTCAACTGTTATGTTGGATCAGATAAAATTACTAGTGTCATTTTATTTGCACAGCCTTCAGGTGAGACGTGGAGAGGCATATGTTAACAAAACACAAGCAGCTTATTCCAGTGACACAGCTGTTACGTATGATAACGGAATATGACACCCAGCTGAACACGAGTTCTGCCACGGAGATTAGGAAGCAGTCATATGGTAAAAGGGCTCTTGGAAAAAAATAATTGAACAAGACAAAAAAGCAAAATAGCACAATTAGAAGAAGCACATGATGTGTTTACCCCTAGTCCCAGCTGCTACCTCAGGGAAAAATCATTCCTGTAGATGAAGCCAAGCCTGTAACACAAAGGCAACCACAACTGTTTTCAGAACTATACCCGCTCCTCCCTGGGGAATCAGAGGAGTATGTAAAATCATCCTCACCCAGACGCTGTTTTTGAAGGTACAGAACAAGTAGAATAGGAGGAAAGAGGAAAAAAAAGGAAAAACAAACCTCTAGTTCTGCTCCTTTCCAAGATCCTACTGAGATCTAGTTTCACATGAAAAGTCATCCCATTCCTTTTGAAAGCAGCACTTTCAGCATTTCATAAGGAAAGTTCGTAGAATCGGTTAGCAGACAGAATTCTGAGAGGGGCACTGCAATAGCAGCTGCAAAATCAAACCTTCAATGAATTGAATGAGAAAAGCTTCAAGACAGCATCTATGCCAGGTGGTACTGACTTGCAGTGAGATCTGGGCATAAAAATAAAATACATGCTGTTCTCATCAATGAAGCACAGGGAGTCTGTATTTAGTAAAAATTGTAAAATTGTTTAAACAGATCAGGAGACATTAATCATAGACTGTGATTTGTAGCAATCTGCCATTCCCTCATCTGTCCTTTTTACTCTTCTCGTCTGAAGATGGAAAGCGACTGAATTTCTGAAGTTACTTTCCATTTTATGACATAACAGCAGCTGTTTCTACATTCTGGAATAACGAACAGAGTAGGTAAAATACACCCTTGTGGAGACAGCTAGGTAAAGGCTTCTGCTCCATTTACATGCTCGTTCAAGTACTCATACTGATACAGAAACATTCTGCACAATATCTGCTCCGGGCTGAATTTCATTTCACAGACTCTGAATCTGAAGAACTTCATCAAAAAAAATAAAAAGTGAGATTTTAGGATTTTGCAAATATTCAGAGAACATGGTGGTTAGGATCGACTATTTATTTAAAAAATCACAAAATTTATATTTGTTTACTCAGAATTTCAAGTTTTTGTCAGTAGCCATAATGGCTAGAAAACTTAGCTTGGAACGGAAGCTAAAACTACTGTACAGTCACATGAATTCAAGAAGTTAAGATTTGAGACAAATCTCAAGTATACCGAAAAAAAAAATCACGACTTCACAGTACGTTGGTATCAGCCTGATATCTAAGTAGATACTATATAGTTTAGACTCGTCCATCCCACAGCTTCTATCCAAATTGGAATCTAGGAAATGACAGTTTCATTTCTATAATTCTATATTTAATAGAAGGGTTCCACAGAATGTATCCAAATATAACCAGTTTATTGTGCCTATAGCCACCATAAATTCTTTAGAAAGTGAGCTGGCACATATTTTTATGTTCATAAGGCAGAAATTGAAAAAAAATGAAAAGGTAGAAATTGAATAAATAGGTCAGGTTTCAAGCGATGTCTCACTTGGGGTGATATTTCAGGCTCAGGAATGCAAACTGGCAACCAAGCTGTCATGGGAGGAACATAGGAAGGTCTCTCAGCATATTAAGTAAAGATCTCCCTACCACAACTCTTTGCTGTCTTCCCTTGCTTCACCTGCAGCTAAGGAAATACGCTGAATTATAATAATCACAGCAGTTTCATGAGTGTCATTAACTTACAAATAAGATGACATACTCAGAGCAAAAAAACTTCTCTAATTCCTGCTGAGCTTTGTGCAAATACGGGGCCTTGTTATGTGACCTTACGGTTTTGTGCTGAGTCTGTAAAATTCATATGTACACAAATCCTCAGTGCAGAATGAGATAGAAACTTCTCCAGTTGAATTTTATTGTATGCTTGCATCCACTGGAACCTACAAATGATAGCAAAACTTAGTGGACAAGAAGGCAAGAGGAATGAATTTACACAACAGAAACTGATTGGCAACATTTGCACAAGCTTCTCTGAAGCCCAAATCCCAAATGTCACACAGCAATAGTCAGTCTGTGCTGAGGAACACAAAACATTAAGGACACTATGACAAAGCTTCTGTATTTCATTTTAGGCACAGGCCTCCTACAGTTTATGTTTATATTTTATCTGTGAAAAGTAAGAGCACGCATCACAGATGTTAGGATTTCTGCTGCTCTGGTTTGGCTTGGAAAGGCACGATACAAACTGATAGATGAACACCCTGAGAGTGATTGTCCCTCAGAGACACATTTTCATCTTTCAAGACCTATCACTTCATGGCACTGCATCTTGTAGCATAACAATGCGATGTGTCTGAATAACAAATCACTGGCTTCCTGCTGAACACGTAAAGAAATAATAAACATACTTTGCCTTCCTTTTTCTTTGGTACATATTCTTCTGAGTGAAAATTATACGACAGTGTCTGAAGTCAAAGGACTGACAAACAAGGCTACTTTGCCAGCATCCAAATTACCAAGGATGCAAATGTTTCATTTATCTCTGTTCAAAACAAGGCGGGCTGCTTCATTTTTTAATGCCAGAGTAGACCTGTTTCCCTGCAGCTCTCTCAACATGGCTCATCAGATGAAGGCATGCTCTACTTAGAAAACTGTTTTCTGATATTTAATATTAATACTTCTGCAGACTGTTTTCATTGTACCAATTAAAAAAGGAACAATAAGGGAACTCTCAAGTTACAGCATAAGGAGTCTTAAAGTAAATGTGGTTTTGCGAAATGAGCTTAAGTAAAGATAAACTGAATCCCCAGAATATCAACAAATAGTGGCTCCTATAAGCAGAGCACAAGCACATCTGTACCAGATCACTGGAAAATTCAGAAGCTACCAGTATTGACTCCTGCAAGTATGTCCAGACAAGGCAGAGTTAAAAGGGTGTGCCAACAGATAACGTACTCTCAGCAGTATTCCTAGTTGCAGAGCAGCACAAAATCAGGTCAACCATCTCTGAAAACTAAATGACATCTCGCCTTGGATCCATTACTCATGAATATTTAATTTGTGATTTATCTTTTACTCTTTGTAATCATAGTAGTGGACAATTCCATGCTTTTCTGTATTTAAAAAAAAAAAAAGCCAACGATGCCCCAGTTTAATAAACTTCCTTTCGACTTTTAAAGAGAAGAGGGCAAAGGTCTTCATGTCCAACTAATCTTGCAAAATAAAACTATTAGCATAATCTCAATATACCATATTCTTCCTTCAGTTTAGAATATCCCTGTAAATGATCACTTGCTCCCTACAGGATTATACTGAATAACTCTACTTCAAAGTCAAATCAGACCTCTAAGCTTTACTCTCCATCCAAATCTGTCTTCAACAGGTCATCTGCCTAAAATTTATAAAAACCTCAGCGTTTCATCTTGCCTTTTGTTGTTTTGTTTTCCCAAAGTTTATTTTTTGTTTGTGTAAGTAGGGACCACAGAACCACCTGACGCATACCCACTAAAGATTTCCCAGCAAGCTCCCTGCTGTCACCAATAAAAGCAAGTCAATGAGATAAGAAACATGAGGGTAAGTTCTAGATGTAACTGGATTACAGTTCCTGACATTATTTCACAAGGAATCTAGCAAAGACACTACATTTTAAAAAAGCAGCATGCAGCCAGACTAACTTTATTTTCTCTGGCTCAGATTATAAAGAACCACTTGAGAATCACCAGTAATAATATCAGCGATTTTATTTCAAAACAATGATAATAAAAAGACACTCACTGCAAAGAACATTTTGGAAAAAACCCTTATCAGAGCACAAAACAGTCAAGTATTTGCCACTTACACTATCATCTATGATATTTTCCCAGTTGTCTGACCTTCATTAAAATTTTTTCTGCCCAGTCAAGTGATTAAAGTGATGAAAGGTCATTTAGCACTTTCTGTTCCTTAAAGGCACTCAGTCACACTTTGTACTGCAGAGTATTTGTCTTCTTTCAGAGATGGCAGTCAACGTTGTCACGATGAAAGAGTTCATTTCTCTTACGTCAATTTTGCTTTATTCCTAAAAGCTTTTATTTGCTGATTCTTTTCTTTTCCTTACTGATTACAAAGAAAGACAAATCATATTCAAATTATTGATGAAAGACTTCATAGACTGGGTCAGTCTGGCCCTCATGTTTTTCCCCCAGCATCTTACATTAGCTGGCACGGTAACTTTTCCAGTCATTGTGTCTGTGATTTAATATACCTTTGCAAATATTGATATCTTGCTTTGGTGTCATTTCTTTCAGGATTACAAGGAGGAACTGCTGTCTGATAGATCAAGTTAAGACTAAATCTATCATAAGTTTGAAACTGAAGAAAATTCATCTAGCACTATTTTTCCTTTGACCTTACCTGTCTGACCAATTTTTGTTACTTTTTACATTCTAATTCTTGGATCATAATTACTTTACAGCTGATTCAAGCTATTTTAAAAAATCATAAACACGGGCTATGTATGAGGCATAATCTAATCCACTTTAAACTTGGTTCTGCCAAGTCATCATTCTAATTGGTCTGTGCAACAACTGGTGGTTTATAAAATTGCACTAACCTTTTCTTTTTCTGCACAAACTGTTCTATTTCTTGGAAAAAAATTAATAAACAGATTACTAAAAAAATGTAAATCCATGCTTGAGTACAAACAGTTTCTCAACAGCAACCACTACCACCATATGCACACATTCACTGATATAGAACCGCAGAATCACAGAATTGTAGGGGTTGGAAAGGACCTCTGGAGATCATCTAGTCCAATTCTCTGTTAAAGCAGGTTCATAATCTCTCAGAAGTTTTTTACAATTTGCAATAGAGAAGACAGGAGACTGGAAAGGGAAAAACATGCAAAGAAGTTTGGGGTCAAAGCTAAAAATAATCATGATTTCCAGTATAAAAATAGCCTCAAGATTTTTTGTTTTCCAGTACATTCAATATTAACTTATTTTTCTAGAAGTTAATGGCATTGAGCACAACATCTTGCAAGCATTCACCTATTATGTTTATAAGTTCAAAACATAACACTTAGTTGGAGTTGTTAGGCAGCTACCTGCATTCAATGGAATTTTTTGCCTGGATAAGCATATGCATGCTCTATACTTCACTTGCACAATGCAGTTAATATTTCAAAATGAAAACAGCCCTCAACAGTGGAAAAACTTTTTTCACTGAAGGCTGGAATTACTCCCAGTTACATAATAGAAAGCCACTCTAGAAAGTAGATCAGTTGATCTACAACTATCTAGACTTTATCCTCAAAGACATGCACTTCATGAGATTCACCTCACCTATCTTGAGCTTCTGCCTTCATCTAACTAAGGCGAGCCATGCCCTAGATGTGCCTTTCTCCAAAGACTGAGAAAAGGATCCTCAAATGATAACTCAGCTGCAGGTGTCTACATAGAGGTGATCCATACCCTGACCCAGGTTCGTAACTTCTCATTCTTATAGAATTTTTGTGTTGGTGTGCACATGTCAGAATGTTTCCCTAAAGAAACATATTTTCCTTTCTTTTTAACAAAAGATTTGAGCCTTATTGAATATAACATTAAAAACTTATCAAATACTCTTTCAGAGGACAGTACGTATTTTTGAGGACCACTTGGAAAAAAGTCTTTAAGGAAATATTATATTTGACTTTTTAATTTTTTTTCCTAGTTCAGTTACTGTCTTCATGAAGGTAGGCAAATTGTTACTCTTACATTTAATAACTAGAATAGATTTGCTGCTACACAAACTCAACCAGATAAACCTCTACAGTGGAGATTCAGGAAATAACACCTTTAACTGCAGATTACATGAAAATGCAAAGTATGGAAGATACTCATGTAGTTATCAGTAGAAACAGGCTCTTTGATTTCCACAGAAGATGGAATGAGGTATGAATTCCAAGTTCTGAAACATTTTCATTCTATGACATTTTTTGGATATTATTCAGGAAAAATTTCTCACATTTGTATGCACTCTTTCATTCTGTTCTATAAATGGAGTGGTTCTGATATATCTAGACATTCAAATGAAGAATAAGAAAAAACTGCTCAGCAAGTCAGTAATTTATTCACATTAATAACATAATGGAGGTATTACTACAGGAGATCAAAATGCCCAGTGCCTAAGAAAATACAAATGCTCGGTAACAAGCACTGCAACTGCTAATGTAATCAGAATTTGAGTTGTTTCAGCTAACTTTGTATGAAATAGACTTCAAGTGAGAATTACTTTAAAGGAAAACAAATTTAATCACACACTTTAAAGGCACAAATTTCACCTGTCTCTCTACCAAGGACAAAATTAAAAACCAAAGTATACTACTTAGTACTGTCCAGGAAAAAAATAATGAAAGAAGGAAATAAAAGCTAATAAAAAATCCTGAATGTGCAACATGGTCGCAGAAAAAGATAAAATGTACTTGTCCTCCAAAGGGCTCCCTACAACATTCATGCATAATTAATAGAGCTCTGACAAGCACACAAAAGATGAACAGTTAATACAATACAAAGCAAAGAGTCCAATGTCCATTCATTATAAGCTTCAATGTGCTTACAGAGAATTTTTTGGGGTGGAGGAGTGGGTTGAGGTTGGGTTTTGTTTTTGAAATGGATGACATGAGCTGATATCTTCTCACACTTTGGCATAACCCAGCTTATCAACTGGCTTGAATCCTGAAGAATATGTAATTTCCATTGCTGCATTTCAAAGGCATCTCCCCTAGCACAAATTTTACCTTAAAGAATANAGAATATTTTGTATGATTTAAAAAAAAAAAAAAAAAAGGAAAATAATAGCCAGAAAACTTGAAAGAAAAACAAGCAGGAAGGAAAGAATACATTCGATTTGGATAGTGAGTTGTGTTTCATCTTGTTTGTTTGTAAATGTTTTTAGGTATTTCCACTAACGTTTTCTACAGATTGGCCAACTTGAGCTGCGACATCAAAAACTTTGGAAGTAGAGAGCAGCACAAGAGAAACGTTACCTTTCTAATTGTTGATGGTACTGTGTGCCACATCTCACAAACATGAAATCTCTCATCTGAAGTACTGTCACCACAGTTAACAACAAAAAAAAAAAACCACACCACTCTTTCAAATGAAACTTGGTTGGAATAGTAGTAGAGAAGAGCAGAGTGCCAAGACATGTTTTTATTTTGCTAATTTAAAGGGCGTTCCATCATTTCAACTAGAACCCATATGTCACTCATACCAAGGGATATCAGTAACACGTTTTCTTCTGAAGAAAGAACACAATGAACCAATTAATCAAACCTTAAAACTGTGAATAAAATTATTTCAGCCATTTGTTAAAATGCAAGAGAATAACAAAACAAACAGTTCTTTGATATTTGCTGTGGTTAATGGAATGATATTTTCAATGTCCTGGGCTTGCAGAAAATTGGCACTCTCCTTTCCAGGGTGCTGCTGAAGACAAGTTTCTCAACACTGTTCTCTGAAACACTAAAAGAAATGAAGAGACTCATTCTATCTGCAAGAATCAAGCTAAGACTACTGAAATTCATGTGTTTGATTCTGCAGTGTCTCAAGTCTTTTTCTACAACCATGCAAAAGCATTACAAAACCCTCCTATTTATTATTTTACATGATACATAGAAAAGGTAGGACTAATCACACCCAGGTTCAATCAGAAGTTATGCATCTCTCTGAAGCTGGCTGTCTAAGCTCTCGTTGTCAGATGAAACAGGCACCCCCAAAGGGTAGCAAATCCTATGACACTTAATAGTTTGGAACATGCAGCATGAACTGATAGATAGCTCATTTCATCTACATGTCTAATTTTTAGATACGTAAAACTGAGCAATGTAAATTATACAAAATATCAGAAAATGGAGAATCAATCCCAACAAGTAGATTGACCAAAAAACGTGTCCCAATTATTTAAGACTCAGAGAGGTCTGTCACATCAAGACTAGATGACTCTGGGAAGATGGAAGGAAGCAGACGAGACAGACTGAGAACAGTAAGATTCTTCCTCCCTCATGCAATCAGAGTTCATACTTTCAGTCAGTGTAGGTGTGGCAACTGCATCTCCTTCAAATAGATTTGCTGAAGTGCCAACACAGGTAACTGCAGTTTTTGATATTATTTTAGTCATAATTATCTAAATACATAGACAAGTTGATCATTTGCAATCAACTGTTTTTAAGGATGAAGCATAAGAAGAGTAAAACTTCAAAAATATCTGATGAACACCTTGAGAATTCACTAAGAATTGCAGCCACTTCCACTGAGCCATACTAATGTATTAGTTTCACAAAAATAAGGTCAAATATCCCAGTAATTTTATGTTTTTGTTGCTCTTTTTTTGTTTTAATAAGAAATATTATAAAGTAAAATTTTTTTTAGTTATATACATTAACTATATATTTTATATGCAGCCCAAGACAATTCCTCTCCACTCAACATGGCCCAGGCAAGCCAAGAGGTTAGACACTCCTGCTCTAGAGCATCCTCAGTAGTTTTCCTGCCCTTTTCATTGTCATTTTACTTTTTTCTTTAGTCTGTCAGCAAAAAAAATTGCACTTGACATCCTTCTTCACATTCAAAATTCAGTCTCTGTGCCAAACTCAGTTAAAGAAGTGTGAAGCCACACTCAAAATTCTGTAATTGCTTGATCCTCTGGCATATATCACATTATCTATTCAGTAAGGCAGCCCCAATACCATTTATCCAATGGCACAGATAGCATGTGACCAAAAAAAGTTGGAGGTGAAAAGCCAATAACATGTTGAGCTGGCTTTTTTTTAAAAAATACTAGTGAAAGAAATCAGCATTCTATTTTTCAAAAATCAGTTAAACTGGGATGTCCAGGTAGTCCAGTGTGTTACCTTACTCAACACTGTAGTAGCTGGTTCCCTGCCTTTCGGATTTGAATTGGAGAAAATGGAGGAAGAAACAAAGCATACTACTGACAAGAATAGGGTGGAAAGCCTTGCTAATTAGCATTAACTGGAAAGGACCATTTGAAACACAACATTTTAATTTCATTGACTTCTTTGGTCTTCAGATGAAGGCATAAACATTGCTGAATGATTCAGTTTTTATCAAAAGAAATCTCTTCACATGCATGTAGAATAAATATAAAATCTGTAACACAGTTTAATCTACCAAAGATTAGTTATTGCTTACTCTCAGGTATAGGCAAAAAAAATTGTATGCCACATTCATAAATCAACATAAATCTCTGCTGTGAAACATTTACAGTAAAGCTAAATCAGAAATTTGTTTTTGACAGTTCTTTTTCTAAATTTCAACTTTTCCAAACCTTGTAAAAATCGTAAAATGTGTCTTCAGACAGGAAAATTGAATGTACTTTTCCTTATTACCTTTCATATTGACAATAAGTTGTCTGAGAATTCAGAAGTCTTATTATGCTCACCAGAATTGTTTGATGAATGGTTGCAATAAGGCCAAATCTCTGACTCAACTGCCCTAGAAACCAGAATCTGCTATTTCCTCAAGATCATCTAAATCTCTTTGGGAAAGTCGTTGTCGTTTCAGCAAGTACTGTCTCTGCAAGAAGTAAGATGTCAGTGCTTAAGATTTCAGCTTTAAAAAGAAGCAAGCTAACTACATTTCTAACTGGGACTAGACAAGACATAAAAGGTGGGCTTTGTGTTTGACCTTGTGTGGTTTGCAAATGTATGTACCACATGGTAGGATAATGAATGAAAGATACAATGATATGAAGTTGTAATCTAAATATAATTGAAAGCAAAAGGCTTTTGATTCATTTTGCACGTTTGTCTAAAAACAGACATTTTGAGATACCTTGTTACTGTCAGTACTCACAGCATTAAACAACTGGAATTTTAAGAACGGACATAGTCAGCCCGATAGCTTATTATTTTCTAGTGGTAGGAAAGTGATGAGTAAAGAGTGGAAGGCTGCAGGGTTATGTTAATATGCAGTTCATACCACCATTAAGCTTTACTTTATCCAGAATTCTTTTATTCCAAAACTTCTATGTATAGGTCTCATCCAACAGAAAGCTCTGTGCTAATTTCATCAGTGAGAGCTGCTCCTCTTCCCATTTTCTTCTTTCCCAGAAATAGTAACAAAGTTGAGATGAAATAAAAATTACACATGCTGTTACAGCAAGTATTGGACAGTTCATAGCACGCCACAGATCAATTTAATTTACATTTTATCACAACATTTTTGCTTAGGAACAGAATGTGAAGTCCTTCTATATCCTATAGAAAAATAGAATATCCTGAATTGGAAGGGACCCACAAGGATCGAGCCCAACTCCTGGCTCCACACAGCACCACCCAAAACCCAAAGTATGTCTGAAAGCATCATCCAGATGTTTCTTAACTCCTGGCAGCTCAATGTCATGCCCACTGCCCCCGGGAGCGTGCTCCATGTCCACCACCTGGGCATGGTGATGCAAAACCTTTTTATAACATCCACCTGCCCCTCCCCTGACACAGCTCCATGACATTCCTTTGGGTCCTGTCACTCTCACCAGAGAGCAGTGATCAGTGCTGCCTCTCTCCACTGTGAGGGAGCTGTAGGCTGCTGTGAGGCCTCCCCCACAGCCTCCTCTTCTCTGGGCTGAACAAACCAAGGGACCTCAGCTGTCCTCTATGCACGTCACCATCTTCGTCACTCTCCTTTGGATGCATCCTTGCAAGTTCTTCTCTGTAGTATTACTGCAATCACCTGGACAGCTTACTTCAGTGCTATCTGAACAAGATGCCTCATCAGGCCCCTGGACAACACCTTCCTTAGAAGTGGGACTTTCTTATGGAGATGTCTGCAGAAGCACCATAATGGACCTGCAATTTTAATCAACTCCTACACACAACTGAAGCGTTTCATTTGCAGTCTTCAGGTTCTTTACACATGTAGTCATACCTTTCATTAGAGCAGAAAGGCTGGGTGAGTGCTAAAGCTTACACTCTAAAATAATTAAAATTAGGTCCCTCATTCAAAGAGTTAAAGCAGTTAAGCATCTGCAGTCCTGCTTGAATGAACAGTACAAGTGATTAAATGAGATTGCTAAATGTGAAGTTATACATGAGCAAAACACTTGCAAAAACTAATAAAAAAAAGCAAAATTATCAAACAAAACACAACACTAAGTCACAGTCATTTAAATTACGAAGGACAAAACACTAGTTGTGACTGGTCTCCTTATTTAAAGGTTGTTTATTTATTTAGAGCAAGTAATTAATCAAACTCTGAGATCACAGATAAGGGTGCCTGGGTAGAATTTCTGTTTCCACACCATACACACATAAAATTCATCAAAGTGAAAGGCTTAAAAGCCTAATGCAGTGAAGAGAAAATATTAAACTTTTCAAAACCTCATTTCTCTGGCCTTTTCCTCACCCCAGTCTCCTATCACTTTTTTTCTTAAAAGACATTATGTGTTAGGAGAGCAAAGCAGCCTGGGGAGGTGATATTTTACCATCGTCTGTGCTATTAATGCAGTTAAAAAATCCTCAGACTGGAAAAATCAGACAGATGCATCTTCCAGGTTCACATGTGCCAACTCCATCTGTTAAATCATTAAAACACAGGCTTGGCAGATTCTGGAGAAAAACACATTTGCTTTCGCTATGAAGAGGAAGAGTAAACTTTCTTTCTGTTCTTATAATTCCCCCTCCTCCACAGTTACTTTAATTGAAATCCTGCATGAGTGGATACTATTTAACTTGTTACTGAAAATAAAGCTGTTTCCACTGATTTGGGGCACGTGTGTTAAATTGTATCTCATTACCTGAGTTAATCCAGGAGCTATCAAACTAAAGCCTGCAGTCATGTTAAGACGCATCATTATTTACCTTTATATTGCCTGTACCTTGTTACAGCACCTACCTAAGCATTCATATCCTTACAGAAAATAATCCACTCACATTATGTTTCAGGTATAGTTTACATAACAAACAGCAAATCTGATCAAAGAAAGTTGCCAAACGTTGAGTAAAATTATTGGTAACAAAGCCTTTTACAAAATTGTAAAGAAAAACATTACTACTTTTAAAGTAAATAAAAAGCAACAAAATCCTAGCCTAAATTCAGTACCAACATCCCATTTTTCCCCAATATCAATATCAAATTTGATCTGTGCATTAGTTTTTCTACTACAGTCACTATACAATCATTCTTCACTATGGCAACTACTTATAGAGCATATGTCTAAATATTGAGTCTTCTGAATGCAACTAAGTATATCTAGGATCATTGGATTTTGTAAGTATGACAGGGTAAATATTTTAAATCCCATGACCTCCTACAGCTACTAAAAAAATATATATATATACCCTAGATTACTGCAGAATGCATCTCTTTGTGCTCTATCGATGAACTGAATTTCATTCTCCAGGCATGTACTTATTCTAAGAGACTTTAAGAAATAAATATCAAGAATATTTTTTGAGAAGATAATCATTTTTCACAAAACATCATACTGAAAACAATCTGCTACAAGAGTAGGCAAATTATTGTATTCTTTGCTCCTTAAAAACACAGAATTTTATTTTTCTGTCTAGAACAAGTTTCTATTAATATTTAAATACATGTCAAAATTTTACATTTACAACTTCAATCAATAAAAAATGCATTAGTAGTTTGAAAAATTTAATGGTAGGGTTATCTGAATTATCTTTGCATTTGAATTGGATTCGTCTGTTTTTAACTTTAAATACAGTGTACTCTATTTAAACTCGGCAGTTGTACTCAAATTTTATGAGATGTTTTTGTTTGCTTACAGTTTTGCAGCTAGTTTATATCATCATATTAACAGTTGTTTTCCCTTTAGCATTCTTAACAACAAAGAGGAGAAATGAACAGCTATTTCACAAGCTATCTGCTTTTGCAAAATAAAGACTGTTGCATAAAGGATATTCCATTGCACTGTCTTGAAGTTCCAGCAAGTCATCCTCCTATGCAATTTTCTGTATAAAGGCTCACAAAACACACTTCATCCCTGAAACAGCAATCTTTCTTAATGTGTTATAAACTGCAATCTTTATTGCTGTTAGCAGTCCCCACAAAACAGCTGTGGGAGCTGGAGTTCTTTCCCAAGGAGGGGTTGGAACACCGCATTGGCTAGAACTGGCAATTCTACTTCTGGTTTTTGTAACAGATCAACTGCACTCCCACATCACAACCAACATCCCTCTCCAGCACCCCCCGAAAGAAATGAACAAACAAAAAACTGGTGACACACTATGCACTCCACTATCAAAAAATAAGAATTATTCTTGTATTTACGTAGTCCTAGAGGAATTCTAAGATACCAGGAAAATAGCAGAACCATTACAATGAGTCACTCTTGCTTGACGTAATCAAGTAAGACTAGAAAAAAAAGATATTTCAAAATATACAGCAGAGTGCAACATGAGTGCACTAAGTAGAAAAACAAAATGCTGGCATATTACAGAATGCAAAACAAAGTGTATTTCAAATGCTTGCAACAAAAAAGTTATTCTAAATATATGCTTTCTACCTAGCAAGTATTCTAATGCATGTGCTCAAAGAACAGTAAAATGTATCCAATAGAGACAATAACTTAACCACACCGGAGCTGCAAATACAGAAATCTCAGCTAAAAACAAGTATCCTCTTAAATTAGAGCACAATGAGATGCTCAAAGCCATCATCGCCTACAATCAACCTCAAGGGAAACATAATTGCACGGGACTAACAAAATTTTCAACTGTTTTTAAAATTTACAGAAGGCTGAGAAAAGTTTTACATGCGTATTACCCAGAAACAATGTGCTACTTATTCTTCCTAGCAATGATCTTTTACATAGCATTCTGGGATCAAAATGTAATTTCAACAATAATATATTTTCTGGTGTTCTCCAAGGAAAAATTACTAGTTTCTTCTCTCTAAAAGGATTTAGACAGAATAACATCTGTGTTGAGATTATTGTGAATATGTTAAACTGACAGCAAGTCTCTAAGGGGCACTGCTCATTAATGTTCTGTGCATAAAATTAAAACTTGAAATATATTTTTCAATCCATTTTGAATCATTTAAGCAATTCTCATGCAAAGAAACTATTGTGCTGCAATAATATATTTGCAGAGTAGAGTATGAAAGCTATTAAAATGTCCTAGACCCCTGTCTTTCATGCAAAAAGAAAAAAAGCAGCTCTTCTGATTTGAAACATGCATTGTATTGAGAGAAAAAAAAAAACACTCTCAAAGACCATGAAGCTTGATTTCAGTTTACATAATGCAACAAAATTTAAAATTATGTCTTTTACCTTCATCTTTAATTCATATTATGCTGAGGTACTCCAGCACATATTTGGGGAGAACTCCAGAAGATGCTGCACCATAGGCATTCACAAGAACTGCTCACACTGAGAAGGCCAGGAGTGGTGGCCGTGTTCCCTTATCTTCAAAATTGCAGTCAGGCAGCATTCTGCAAGCCCTCTGCAACTGGACCTGTAGAGTAGCGCTCAGAGTTAATGCCTATGAATAAAGAATTTTGATGCATATAAGACCTCCAATTTGAAAATGACAAAGCCCTCCATGTCACTAGTAGCAATAATTTATTTTGGGAAGCAAATGCAATAACTCCACCAACTACAGCACAAATGTAAGTGTATCCATCCAGGATGATGGAAGGAGGCACAGTTTTGCAAATGAAGAAACAAAATTGCTTCAGACAGGTTCTTCATGATCCCAGGCAAACTATTACAGGTTTTAACAAAAGTTACAGGTTTCACAAGAGCTTTGACTTACACAACCAACAACAGCTATCTCCCACCCAATGATGTTCCACCAACAAGCAGCAGAGCTCAGAGAGAGATGTGCCCCTCTCCATGGCTGGCCCTTAAAGGAGCCCCAGACAGCCCCACCCTGGGCCCACCCCTCCCTATCACGAGGGGACCACAGGTGCAAACAACTTGCCTGTGCTCCCAGGGCCAGCCACAGCCCTTCACCAGGTGCTCAATCACTTGTTCAAGCCGTGACCTAATAGTTCCTCTACAGGTATTTCATGCAAATCCATAGTTTGAGCCAAAAGCAAAGAATCTTCTCAAAAACAAATAACTCCAGAAATCACTGACAAGTATCTACATTCAATTAAGATTATTCATACCTCTCAAGCACAGAAATCTGCAAAAACTTGTGACTGTGTGCGACATTTTATGGAGAAAAAACATTTTTTAATTGAAATAATGCAGACATCAGACACTATTTATAAGCCATTGGATAATTACAGCCACAATATGATTACAACCATTCTAAATTTGGCTACAAAATACAATAGATCTAATCAGGCCATGGATTCCTCTTGTAAATGGTAATCCAGGAACTCTAATTAACACATTCTTGATGCGATAGACTTTAGCAGGGTTTGGGTTTTTTGCTGTTGTTATTTTGGTTTGTTGTTTGTTGTTGTTGTTGTTTGGGTTTTTTCGTTTGTTTGGTTTTGGATGAAGCCAGAGTCCATAGTGTCAAGAGGACTTAGTTTGCTTAAAAGAAATCACAGTAAAGGTAACAAAGAAGTCTACCACCCAAGCAGCCTACATCTGAAGTGTTCCTTAGAAACACTGTAAAAATAACTTGTCTTTTGCTAATCTCTTCTATTAGACTTCCACACTTCACATTGCAAATGGTATCATTGGACAACAAGTGTATAAGTGCCAGTACCAACCAACGTTTTTGGTAAACATTTTCAATGCAAGAGTCCAAGTATAGATTTATAACAACTTCAACAACCATCTTCATTTTCAGAGGTTTCACTTCAGAGGAGAAGCAGCTAGTGTGTAATGGCTAGCATGTACCTGAAGGAAAACACTGCTGTTCAAGTGTTCAGATGCAAAGATGGTAGTGCTTATAGCGTGAAGTGCAGCCCTTCAGAAGTAGAACCATAGAATGTGGATTGGTGTACACCACTGTGGGTTTCCTTGGGGATATTAGCATTCTCTTTTGCCTCACTGCTTTATCTCCCATCTGTGTAGACTGTGCTTTCCAGTCAAGCAACCTAGTCAGAACACTGACAGTTGCCTCTACAGAACTGCCAGATGTACAGCAATAGTCATATCACATCAGGAATGTATGGCACTTAATGGTCACGTCCAAGTTAGTGGCACAGCCCTGGGACAACTCCCCAAATCACCAACATGTGTTTTTCATTGCACTTGTATTATATTGCATTGTCTGAAATTCTCGGATAGAAAACAGCAGTTATAAACATCTATTCCAGCAGGACGCAATGAGACAGAAGTTGCAGAGCCCCCTGTACCACAGCTATCCCATGCAGAGAGAACTATATCTGTAATGCCCATCTCTTCATAGAAAACATTTCTGTTATATTAGATATTTACAGTTGCTAGCTTATTTTGCAGCAACCCAGGTTTAAAATGTCCACCTACCCTTGGCTGTACATTTCAGCTCATGCTTCACCCTTTCCTGTCTCCATTCTGGCTGTTGTTTTGATTGCAGAAACACAATTTGTTGTGGAGCTGTTTTATGGAACAGAATAGATCAATGATCTGACTTTTCCTTATTATAGGGTCTATTTAAGCCACTTTGGTTCTCTAACCTATTTCAGAGAGCAGTACCACCTCTATTTGTATCAACACAGCATCCCAAGGCTGTAGCTTTGTAAACACGCAGACCTAGCATTAACATTCAGTGCATCCTGCAAGCCCTCCTGCATTGCCCCATCTCCTGCTGCAGATAGCACTTGTAGAACAGTACAGAAGCACAAGTTAAGTCATCTTGTCTCCTTGTTAGACTTGATCGTATTTAAACACGTATCTTCAGTGACCTATCATTTACTTCAACATTTGTCACATGTTGGCAAATGCAGTTGTATGTTAACTACAAGATCTAGATTTTCAGTAAATGACCTTTGAATCTCAATGGATATGTACCCCTAAGTCTTTCTGTACAGGTAGTATTTCATTAAAATCCTATTTCACTTTGCTTCCTAATACTGCAAGTGTTCTAATATTGGCCCATGCTCGTAAGAACCTAATAATGCCTAAAACTAACAATTAAATTACTTGCATCCCCTCATCTGAAAAATAGTCAGTTAAGCACCAAAAGAGAAACACTGAACATTATTAGGTTTTATTTTCACAAAATTAGTATAAAGTTTCATTCTCTTGATAAATGTTACTGCAGATTAAATCCTGACACACAGTAAACTGTAAATTTGATTGCTTTCATTAACAAATTACTTATTTTCACGGAAAGCATCCAGACTGTAATAAGAGGGCTCCTGAGATAAATGTGACTAAGCAGCAGGAGTTAATTAAATAGGACAATGAGTAAGCATTTAGGGGTGTGATAGGAGACCCAGCTGATCTAATTGCTAGTCTAATTATCAATTACAGAATCAAGAAGTGGCATATAAGTGAAATATTCTATTTGTTGATAGTTGAATGATTTTTAGAGAGCAGCATTAATTGCTATTTTAGGACTACAGAATGATTTTTTTCCCTAATTCACGTGGAAGTTCTGGGTACATCTAAAATGACTGCTAAAGACACTTACAGCCTTCTTATATTCAAATATTTAAGACCTTTAGATATTTTGCTCTATGAGAAATAAATAAAAAGCAAATTATCATTCAAACACTACCTATAAACTACTCAGGTCAAAATGTTTCTGCATTTATTTTATAACAATGATAATTGTCCAATAGTGTGAAAAACTACTTCCAGTGTTAGTACAAGCCAGTTTCCATGAAGGGGCCAGGAATTGTTACAGCCCATGAGTACAAGAGCCAGTTGGCTGTGCTGGCTGTTGACATGATTTATAAAACAACTGCAAGAAAAGGAAAGCACCAAAACATGATGGAGAGCCAAAAATACGAATATATTGAAACACAGTGAACTTCTTACAAACTGTAAATATTTTCGGGGGGGTTTCACAGATAATTTGTAAAAGATGCTGAGACCTTTCTCAGATCTTCTAATATTAGCATGAGTTTGTAGAGAATGACTGCAAGACAAGAGATCAGAAAGACACTTTGTCACAAGATCTAAACTATTCCTTACAATAATTACCAAAAATCAGATACTTTAGGTGTGTATCAAGAGCACCTAGGGATTGGAGGCAGTGGGTTAAAGAACTGGGAAACAGAAGCAAACATCCACCATAGCACACGCAGATGTGCATATTGGAATAAAAAACAGCATCCTTCAACCATTTTTTGTATTATTACAAACAGGTAAGGAACACTGCAAGTTTTTGCTGCTGAGCAGACCCCCTTGTCCGGGTTTAGAAGAAACTCTTTGCTCAGCACCCAGAAAAGTGTCCAACTGTTCATTTTCTGCCAGGTAGAACCCAGCTCATCAATAGAGCTTTGAGCTTAGAAAACAGCTCTTCCTCCGAAACATGGTAACTCCTGGTAACTTCTCACAAAGTTTTTTGGTTTTGGTTTTGTTTTTTTTTCACGTGTGCAACATAGGTTATTGCATCACTTGAGGAGGATCACTCTACAGTCTTAGCACAGAACGGCTGCACTGGGACAAGGGGGTGGAGGAACGCCGTTACCTCACGCCATCCTCACGAGCGCCAATGGCTCAGGCTCGCACCTACCCTTCCCGCCCTTTTCTAACGGCCCTCGGCACGAGCACGGCCAGTGCAGCCGTCGCCTGGCAACGCCCCACGCGCCAGGCCCGGCCCGGCCCCGCCTTGCACTCAGCTCCGCGGCGCGGCCCCGCCGCTCCCGGCCGCGAGCATGGAGCGCAACTTGGTGGCAGAGGATGGCTGCTGGTAACGGCCCCAGCGCACCCTGCACAGCCGCCAGCCTCCTTTATTGCTTATCTCTGCCTGCCTCCTTCCCCTCCCACCTGAGGCAGCCTCTGCGTGGAGCTCTGCTCTCAGCCTCCACTGCAGAGGCAGGAGGAGTTTGTTCATGTTTTCATTTCATGTGAATCTGTAAAGCCAAGCGCTCCCCGTGCTGGATGTGCTCATTCAGAAGCCTGCCATCTTCAAAAAGGCAGAAGTTGTTGGGCTCATTGCTCCGTTTATTTTTTAGGATATAGCTTTCAATGTCTTCTCAAATATTTCTCTGTTTCAGGAAAACGTACGTTGAAACTGAACTTGAAGCTGCAAAAAGATGGTCCCAGAAATGGGGGTTCCTGAAAACAGCTCTCAATGAGGTAAAACCGAATGATGTACAAGCATTGTTCTATTTGCACACAGGTTTATCAGGACACAGCACGACGAGCCCACAGACACGCAGAGAAGTCCCCAGTGTGCTTTACTGAGTTAGGCCCACAGCTAACACATGCAATACCTTTAAGACGGATTCAAAGGTTCAGCTTTCCACTGAATAAAATATGGCAAGTGGTGATTTATATGCTGTGCACATTCTGATATATTTCTCTTGAGAAACACGACTCCCAGTAGTGCTAACAAGTACTAGATGCACACTGACAGGAAAATATTTCCCCTTTGTCTATCCATATGGTAGTTTAAAAATCAAGGGGAAAAGGTTCTAGCTAATTAAATTTTCAGCGGAGTAATTTACAGCAAACTAAAATATTTGGAGAGGTGTCTATTCTCGCCAATGTTTAGATATTAGAATATAGCAGTACATAATGTTACATTTGGAATCGTGATATTTAATTGCTAATAACCAGGATCAATGCAGCCACTGAATAAAGTAATAAATTTACTCTCCATGCAGCTAGAAGTACTTAATCTGTTCTAGGATTTTTTGAAAATTCCCATAGGCACCCAAATTAGCACCTTTGAAGCATTTGGTCCTCCAAGCTTCAACATCCATCCTCAAAAACCACTGTCTGTCACATACACCACCTTTGCACAATGCTAATAGATGTACAGCTGAAAAGCTGACCAACTCTATGCACTGTTATTATTGCCAAACTTGTGTATTTACCATTTACTAACCTTTGTTTTGTGGTCATATAGGATACATGAAATATATTTCTAGCCCTCTTTGGGCGAGCGGTGCAATTAAGAGAGCTGGAATCACTCAGCAGTGTTTTGTCTTTTGCCTGAAATTCAGAATTGTATCACTTTCAAAAACAAAAAAGTACATTACAGTAATTTCCGAAACACTGTAATATGTAGTCCTGTTTTAGGTGAAAAGAACAGAGAGTACAGATGCAACAGTTGGCAATGATATAGATATCACAGTCCATTTTTTTAATGTTGATATTTTTATCTCAGTTTATTGAAGAAGAAAAGAAATTAAAAACAAGGCCCAAGATAGAGCTTCCAGAACATCTGCGGATTCGACCTGTGACACCTGTGGAAAAATATATTAAGGTTAGAAAATTGGATTGTAAAATTGCAGTACAGTAATACTTGTTAAGAGACCACCCAAGCTCTAAAAATCAGTTGACTTGTCGAGGTGAGCCTTTAACTAAAGGTCAGAGCAAATTGTATTTGCAACTCAAGCAATGCTTTAAAAGCATTCACTTAAGACAAAGAATTGTGCTTTGGATATGGTTATTAGTTCACAGAGCTTTCACTGTATGTAATCATCTTTCTCTAAGACCTTATCATAGAAGAATACTCACAGAACCGTTTACAACTGCTGACCAGTCATTGCTCAAATATACACACATGTCTTACTTCAAGGCTTGTGATAAACTGATCTCTCATTTTTAACTGTTGGTTAAGGTGCATCTATTCTTTCTAGTTTTATGTAAGTATTCTTTTTGGCAGAGACAATGCCTCTGTCCTTAGTGGCACAAAGCAGGTTGGCCAGGAGAAGTCCATTCTCATGAGCCAATTCATAACTATTTGATTTTATATTGTATGATTTATATTTATGTGTGTTGTCACAACTGAAAAAGGAGAGTGGAATGTGACCACTCCAATGTCTTTGATTTATAAATAGTGTCAGAATCACCACTGAATAGAATAACTATGTAGCTAAATCACTAACAATGGGAGAGGAACCTTATCACATAAGGGGCTCAGAATATGCTAACAAAATGGAAGGCTACTCCACTTAGAGAAGATTAAGGAAACAAAAGAGATTGAAAATTCCTACTTGTTGAACTAACTTTCTTCTGATGGATTCCAAGAGTGGTGAGATAAGGTGAATACTTTTACTGAGATTAAACTGAAACAAAAATTAATTGCGGGTGTTGGATGTGGCAGCGGCATTAGATGGCAGCATTTCTGCCATTAGTGCTACTTGTTCTTCAGTTTTGACTCAAGCATCCAATTTCAGTCAGACGGGTTTAGCTCTGCTGCAGAGTGAGGGTATATGTGTGTCACAAATCATGCGCAGTTATCAGCTGCTAAAGTAGCATGTGTAGCCTGGTGCATAGTGAAATAGGGATCCGTTTCACCTCAGAATCTTTATTTGCCAAGGAAGACAAGGCTTACCTGTGATTTAGGTCATCTTTTAAATATTCTTAAATCCTTATGCAGAACTATGTAGCTTTCTGCACATTTACCTTTATGGTACCAGACATTATATCCGTTCTTCTCTCTAGGTTAGATTCATAATTGCTTCTACATAGTCCCTTCCCCCAGATCATAAGTAGGAAATTATTTCCTTTATTATCCTGCTCAGTGGGTGGCACTTTTTGCCATAAAAATTATCTTTTCAGAGGAACTGCTCCACCTAAATATCATAAACATCTCTAATCTTGGCCAGAGAACAAAGTGAAGCAACTCTGGCAAGAGAACTGAAACATTGTTCTCTTACTGTGTGTTTCTCTACTAAGTCCCCAGATGCTAAAATGATATAACGTGCCCAAATGAGATGATTCAGCCAAAGCAAGCACAGCAGTCACTGAACAGAGGCCGTTGGCTTTTGGTTTGTTTCCTTTTTAGCAAGATTAGTTGCAGATTAACTTGATGCTTACCCATCTTTTAAAGTAGAAAGTGGAATGGATGAGTACTTCTGGATGCAAAAGCCAGCTCAGTCAGTAATATCTTTAGCATTTGGCCACAAAACTATTATTCCATAGCAGCACTACTACCAAATACATTGCAGCAAGTAGAAAATGCCGTTTTTCCTGTTTAGAGAAGTTAACTAGCTTAAAGACTATTATTACTGTGAGAAAAAAATCAAAGCTAAAGTTTAAATTCTTCTAACAATGTAAAGCCAGTAAAGCCCTTAGAAACATAATGAGCAAAACTGTATATATGAAAAAAGTATGCTAACATATACTACTAAGTGATAATTTTGAGTTTTGATTTCCTGTTACACATACCAATTGAGACACTAAAAGTCTTTTTTAAAAATAATAAATAAATAAATGAAAGTTAGTTACTTCCCTGGAATTTGGCCTGGAATTTAACTTCTCTTTCCCAGTGCCTTGCAACAGAATGGGACCTAAATTATCCTAATGACTTCTTAAATTATAAACCATCCTGTATTATAAATCAAACTTGCATGCAACTAGGCAATCTTTCGAAGTTCTTATTTCCTTCCATTAATGTCAGTGTGTGTTCAGGATATTAATTCATCGGATTGCATTCAAACCCACTATTTTTAATAAGTTCTCATTTCCATCCGTGCTAAAGCACAAAGGAAGATGTTGCATGACAGAAAATACAATTAAAAACCTTTTATTCATTGAATTCTACTTATTACTTTAATTCTAGGTGAAACCATCTCCTCCATTTCCTAAGACTACCCAGGGATTTATTGGCTGGAGATCAGCTGTTCCAGGGCTTGAACTTGAACGTTGTATTCAAATCCAAAGCTGCAAAGGTGCTTTTTTCAAAGATTTGAAGTGGCCATGTGAGCCCTCTGACTGATATCAAGAAATACATTAGGCACATAGATCCATTTGTGTTCTCTGGTGGACTGTTAAACATCTATCAAGACATCCACAATTATTTTGGTAATGTGTGAACATCTTAATGTAGCATTCTAGTTGTAGCTGATTTTTTGAAATCTATAACATTCAGGCTGTTAGTACTGCTGCAGATTTGCTTAGAAGCAACAATGAATAAACTCAGAAAGATAACAGAAAAGATTCTATTTTTATTAGCATTAGTGAAAGTATGATTTTAAAATATTTATAGAAAGTGTTTAAAAATATATTTTGTAATAACAGAGCACATTTTTTACAAATGTTTCTCCATGAAAGCCTCCATTCAGACTCAGTTTCACAGCATCTTACTCAAACACAGGTACAGACTGCCATGTTCCTGACAGTCTTACCCCGCTGCTTATTCCATCACTTACCAATATGGGATTCTGTGCTGTAGAATTAGTTTTTAGTCAGATGGGCACTTTGAACTGGCTCACTATTGAGTTGCTCAAGTGTCTGTGCTAGCATAAAGGAGATGAGAACATCTCCTTTGTATAGGAAAGGGATGGGAAGCTGCAGATGATAGTAGCATGCATAGCTTATATTGGCTCAAGCTGGCAGGGAACTGCACCCCTATATTTAGAAAGAAACTTTCCTTGTTGAAAAACAAAAATAATAATAAGAAAAATAAAAAATAAAAAAAAACACACCTCCAGAAAAAATCATTATCAGACTTCATTACAGCATATCCACTGCAGCTTGAAAAATAACAGGCAAATCATAAGTTTAGTTAAGTCATAACTATTAAATGCATTGTCTGTTGCATTGTGCATGTTTTACAGGTATTTTGTTTAATTACACAGGTAGGTAATTAAGTAGTTTCCAGAGGAGCTGCCTGATTGGTTTAAGTAAAGTATACAAAGGCCATTTAGCAAAAGGAAGACACTTTCTAAAAGTAGTTCTGATATTAAAACATTGTTTTGGTTGTTTGGAATATAAGTTTCTAAGCATAACTTTCAAAGTAAAAATATGTTACAAAGCATTTATGTTGCTGCAGGGTTTTCTTATACCAATGTTTGCATCAGCCAGGACTGATAGAAACTCAGAAACAGACTGTTTCTGAGTAACAGAAGTCTAAGTAACTTCATTGGGGGAAAAACAAAAAAATAAAAATAAAAATAAAAAAAAAGAGAGAGAGAGAGAAGATAAATTGGCCTACTGCAAGTATTTTCTTGCACTGAAGATTTCTAAATCCATCCATCTTCATACATCACTCAACATGTTTTATATAAAAGACAACATGTTATCAAATCACTTCTTATGGCAAGTTTACTTTCAGAAATATTTGTGTAGAAATGAAAAGAAATACATTAACAATGGCAGTGGTTAGGTGAGTGACCTACCAGGCGTTCTTCAGTCTGTCAAATACTCACTCTTTGGTTGAAAGCTCTGTCTCATAGCATCCAGATGGGGCAAGCTTGTGGAATCTCACCTGTGTCCTGTTTACCAGGCATACCAGCATAGCAACCACACATCACACTAGGATATAATGTGGAGAGATGAAATTAAATACATTTCCATGCTGTACAAAAGATACCCTTACTGAAAGTTTCAACGGTCACCTGCCATTAAAATCAACCAAAATATCAGCTGAATGAGCATTGGATCAACCTTGTCTCCCACTCTCAGATAACGCTATATGAATTGGTTCCTCCTGTAAGTGATGAGGAATCCAAGACATCTGGTTTAGAATAGGCACATTGTTCCCCTGGGTACTACTAAAGAAACTGATAGACACTCACTGCTATGATGTTAGCAAAGCAAATGGAGATAAGAGGAATGCATTAACAGCAAAGCACATGAATACTCATTTAAGTGAAACATTACTTCAGAAATCTGTAGTATTTGTTCTTCCATGTGTTGCAGTGTTGCAAATTACATTTTACATTAAACGCAGATCTGTTAACAGCAGGGGACTGCACTGGGAGTTACTGGTGGAGCTATCTCAGTGTTAGAGAGTCCAGTCTTGCACTTCGTCACCTACCTGAAGATTTGCCAGGACTTCCAAAAACTCAGAAGGAGCATCGTCTAGTTGTAGCAACTATTTGCAGACTCTAGTTCTAGTTGACTAACATTTAACATTTAAAATAGAAAATTGTTGAAACAAATAACAGCCTCCAAGAAATCCACACAGGCAATTCCTTAATACTCCTCATTATTTAGAGAGGAAAAGCTTCCCTCTTTAGTCCTGCTGCTAGGTCTCCATTGTTTTCTGCAGCAATCAATATGTACTTCTTGAGTCAGCAGTAAGTCCTTGGCTTTCATAGCAGTAGGTCAGCAGCTAGTGTTTGTTCTTTCCTTCTTCCCAAGAAATGACTCACAATGATCAACATCCCACCTACTTTTTTTTTACATCCAGTTCCAAGTGCCCGCAAAATAACAATATTTTACTTTTTCCATATTCTTTACAAATAATGGAGAAGTGACTCATATCCTTTGGAAAGATTACTGAAGAATGAGAATACATAGCAGAACTAACTTCAGATATGTTACTTAAAAAACAGAATAAAGAATTACTTGGAATCAGACACTGGAAATTTAAGCTAAATTACACTTTAGCTACTAACTAAAACGTGTAAACTGTTCACTGAACAAGCAAGACAATTATGAGAATAATATTAAATCATTTTTAAATTTAAAATGCTTTCTTGTCATTGCTAGGTTTCTATATTTATATAAATAAGTATAAATATAAGTGTGTGTATATATACTTATAACATGGTTCTTCAGCTTATTTTAAGGTCATGTATAGATTCTTTTACTCTTGTCTGATTTAGGTGAACAGGTATTGTAAATGTTAATAGGTACTTTAGTAGCAACAAAATTACATGAATTCAGGCTAAATGGAAGGGGAGCTTCACAACCACAGATTGAAAATGTTATGTTGAAGATCCAGAGCCGGCATCTAACATCAAGATGTTTGTATGAAGTGAAATCCAAATCTATGAGTCATTGCTTGATTCTGAAAGCCCAAGCAAGCTCCTTGTCCATCACCTCTAGTTGGACATTTCTGGATCTTATTCCTAATGTCTGACCATTAACTCTGTACCAACAATGAGGCAATAAGGTGTGGGGTTTTTTTGTTTGTTCGTTTGGAGGTTTTGTTTTGTTTTTGGTTTTTTACTATACTTGCCACTGTTTAAGGCACCTTCACTTCAGGAAATATTTTGATAAAGCTCATTTAGGATGTGTAAAGATAATTGCCTAAAATTTTAACTTCCTATAGCATAAATGTGTTAATTTCTGATTCATGCAGTTAGGATTTTGGTGTTCAAGAATACGTGAAACTATGAACCCAACTATTTCTTTTCCCAACACATTTAATTTGACCCTTTAAACCTGAAGAATTTGTGAAGTAGTTTTGGATTTGCAGCAAAGTACTGCCAGTCAACTGCCTCAATTGTGAATCTGAATTACTGATACAGGATTATTAAATCATCTTGAAATGTTTCAAACCTGGCATCTAATTTGTGGAAATAAACCTATTTATTGGAGCCAAGTTGCACACATAAATGTCACTGCCTAGTGTGATATTTACAGTACCTCCAAGGTCAGGACAGTGTTAGCAAACTCAGCACACGGAGGAAAGGCTTCAAAACAAAATTAAATGACTTCATAAGTGCAGAAAAGTTGGGAGAACTGTAAATCTATATGAACGTCCAGGCCTGTGCTTTTATGCAAGTCAGAGCAGAAAGAGATGTTTCTAAACATATATAAAAATTCACATGGACTATTTTTTACCAAAATTTGAAAACAGGATGATATTTAGATGTCTCCTCTGCTTCAATGTAAAATTCATTTGATGCAGTCATTCCAAAAGCTTTCGGTGGCCTGAAGGTTCACTTAAGTAAAGCAAAATGTCAATTCCTCCTCTGCTGACTAAAGTTCTGCAGAGGACTGAAGCCGTCTGATCTGTTGACAGTTGTTTTCAGTTAAACTAGTTCTTTGGTAACAGGCAGCTTGTAAAGAAAAACTATGGAGTACACTTTCAGAATCACATATGCAAAAAAAAAAAAAAAAAGTGTATTTTATACACAATCATCACAGCAAGACAGGAAAACAAATCAGCCACACATCTTCTGCCACTGTGGGTGTGTGCCTGCTTATACCTTTCCAGGAGCGTGAGATTTAAATGACAACTGTATTTAAGTTGAAGAACTATGAAATCACAATTATTTTTCTCCTAAGCACTTCCTTGCTGTATCAACAGCATCATTGGGTGGCAAAAAACAGTGCATTTTCCTTCACAACGTGTTCTTTCCTGTGTTGTTAGAATTGGCATAGAACTGGCACTTGCTATTTATAATTTAATTAACACAAGATATTTTACAGGGAGCTCAAATTCGAAAGATTTTTATTTATTTAAAATTAATTTTGCATCAGAGTGAAGATTTTTGATTAGATGACGGTGAAACAGTGATTCTGTGTTAAGTAGCACCACTGACACTGCAGCCACCACACAAGTGCTGCTGTACGTTTTGAGAGAAGCAAAATGAAAAGCAACCACAGCACACAGACAGTCGATCGATTGAGCTGCTGTAAAGGGTGGCCGCTTGGAGAATAACTCTAATTTCTCTTCTACATGGGACATTTCTACAGAGTCATGTGCTCTGGCTATCCTAATGGATACCCACTGCAGCCCTAAGTCTGCGCAAAAGTTACTTTCCCCTGTTGGCCACTCTGTCAGCTGGCAGTAACTTCCATTCTGAGGTTGTTTGCCTTACAAAACAGGGCACGTGGATTTTTTGTCTTCTTGGAGATCTAAGGCTCCCCATTCACACATCATTTCCTTTACTGAAGGATTCTTTGTGGTTTCTTCCACATCCTACAAAGTACCAAAGCACCAAGCACTAGTCATTGTCAACCAGACCAAAACCTCCGCTCCCACGTGAAGCCCAGGCCAGGTCACGCCTTGCATGAGGTTCCTGGATGTGAAACCGTAAGCGTCATCGTAGCAAGACAGAGAAGGCCTGCTCACAGACTGTTACCTCCTTCCTGACTCCTGTGGTTTTCACATCCCATCAAATTGTTGACTTGTTGAAAACGTGTCAAACCATTTTATAGGACTACAGTGTAATAAACCAAGCTGTAGTGGAAAATAATACCATTGTGCTGCGAAACGGATCGGGTTCAGTGAAAAAAAATGTTGCCCTTTGATCTGCTCTACCAGACATGGAAAAGACCAGCCATAAAGCAGTATTCAAAACAAAATCAGAAAGTTTCCAAAACCAACACAGAAATTGCTAAAACCTGATTCACGTTGCACCAGTGAAATAGAACTCTGGAAAGGGACAGTGGTTTGGTCTGATGACTTGGAGGTAGTTTGATCTTAGGGTTTCAGGCTGCTCACACACATCTCAGCACTTGCTCTGTTGCTCAGAGAACAGAAGAGTGCTCCTTCTTACATGTCTCAGTGGTGGGTTTATTTTCATAATTGTTTCTAACAGTAAATTATCTGACGTAACCTGAACAGAACCACAGGGCAGCTTTTCATCTCAGTGCAGAAACACTCAGCATGTTGTCACCTTTGAAGATACACTCACCAGTCTGAGCACTGTGTTTTATACATCCTTATAGAGTATGAAATATTCAAAACTCTCCCAAGACTGTGTCACACCACCAAGCACCTTGCACAAGGCTCGCAGAGGAACCAGGGGTGGTGAGAAGAGCGTTCTGAAGCGTTTCCTCTCTGCTGTTCATGAGCTGGCTGCAGATGGGCACAGTGTAACGCCAGCCTCTGGACAGCACCTCAGTGCTCAGGGAGCAGTTCACCAGATGTTCAGAGAAGGATCAGATGGGGTCAGACATAAAAGTAAACTCAACAGGTTAATTTTAATTCCTATTCATTTAAGCAGAGGCAGCTGTATTTACTATACCATGCAAAGTTCTGGCTGGACACGTGAGGCAATCTGTTCTTCGGAGCACTGCCACTTCGAGAGGCTGTAAAGCAGGTTAGCAGAAAGCATCATTATGTCTGATCCCCAGTGCAAGATTTTTCCAGCCTTTAATGCTTTATTTGTTCTTGAATCGGTACATTGATCTCAAAAGTAACATAGCACAGCCTTAGTAAACCTTCCACAAGTACAAAAGTTTCACTGTGTTTAGCAACAGCACAGGAAATTGTAGATCAAAGGCTGGTTGTTACTTCTCGGTGCATTTTTTTCTTTTGTAAGAGATGAGAGCATCTGACAAAAATGAGCTTAAAATAAGCAGGCTTCCTACTCTTTAGAAATGCATAATGGAGGTTACAGTTTTATGTTACGCTAGGTACTTTATAGTACAATACATTAAAATATCTTTTTTAGAGAGCATCTCTGAGGATAATTACCTGTCATATCTTTTATATCTTTTAAGTTTATTTCTGACTTGCAATGCTAAAAAAAAGCTAAGGATTTCAAGGATAGCTGAGAAAAAAGTAATCATTTTTCATCCAGGAGTGTTGAATTTTTTTCATTTCAGTAGAAATTATCTAAAATTTCTGCATTTCCTGTTAACAAACTAAGAAAACCAACAAGTTTTTGCTCCATTTCTCCACAGTTTAAAATGACCAACAATAAACAACTTTCAAATGCTATATTCACTTGTTAAAGTAAACAGCATAAAACAGTAACACGACACAGTGTAAGATGCTGCTGCCATAGGCAGAGGGTAAAGCAGGTCATCTGAAATTCCTTCTGATCCTACTGCCCTACGTCTTTGTAGGACCCAGAAGACAGTGCCTCAGGGTTCCATACGTGTTCCCCAGGCATTTCAGTGTTGCAGTACAAACCATGCTGAAGCATATCTAAAGCCCATGGCACTGAAGCCTTTGAGTGCCCGGACACCTACCCCAACCTTCAGCTCTGGCACAGGGAAAAAACTAAGTTTACCCAGCTGAAGTTGCTAGGGCTTGGTCTGAATTCACTCTGCCTCAAAGGATCTTTAAACCTACAGCCATTGCACACTTATTACAACAATGAGTCAAACTATGATTTTAGGGATTGTCCTGTTTGTATTTATTCATTTAACTGTTTTGGAATGGAGGAAAGGGATTGCATCAGTAAGGTAGAAAATGAATTACAATAACAGATACATACTGCTACGGATGTTATTGTGAGCCAGCTGACCAGGTCTCTATTCCAAGCTCTGTTGTTTCTTTATCATGTGATAAGGTTATCTGGCCTGTTTTGGTGACATGTACACCACAGATACCAACATCTGGCTGAAATTTTGAAGTGATGAGACAGTACAATATATTTTTATCAATAGCAACTGCACCTTCTGGTACCACGTGTGTGTGTTGCCAAAGTTCGACTCAGCTTTGAAACTGACGCTTTCCTTCATGTTTTCCCCCTGTATGCTTCATGCAATTCACTAAATAAGCTGTGATTGAAATAAACCTGAGAATTTCAAAGCATAAAAATAGATGCAACAATGTAGAAAGAAACAGAACAGAAAGGATCCTTTCTTCTCCCCCAGTCCTTTTCAGTTACGCAGTTGCATGGCTCCACTGACACCAGCCTCGCTGGGTGCAACTGACTGGAGGTACAGACTGGGATGGGGACTGGGATGGGGACTGGGATGGGGACTGGGATGGGGACTGGGATGGGGACTGGGCAGGCATCTCGTTAAGCAATGTTTGTAACAGCCTTACACGTAGTCCTAATGTAGGGAGTACAGAAATGGCCATTTTCTCCCCCTGCTTCCTTGATAAAGGCTCTTTATTCAATCCATCTTTCTGAGTCTGCTTTCCAGAAGGATCATTGTTGTAGAAAACAGCCTTGCACCACAACAAGCCGTGGCAGCCTGCACCCCCTCGCCCTGCACGCAGGCACGCACGCTGCTGTCTCTTGCCTTTCCCGAGCGGTGCCTGCAGGCTGCCGCGTGCCACCCCTCTCGCCCGTCCTGCTGAGCACACACAGCCCTGCTCCAGCCTGACCCCAACCTGACAGAGCCTTCTCACTTCTCGCAGGCTGAAAGCAGCCCCCCCTTCTCCTCCCGAAGTGAGAGACGGTTAATGCTTTTATTCGTCACAGGGGAGCAAGACGAACCCAGCAAGGCTAGTAAATCTCCTTTGCTTGCTGACATGCGTCAGACACAACATTCTCATCCTTAAAAGCTGGAGCAAAAACAAAAACAAAACAAAAGCTCAAAAAACCTGTGAGCTACAGCCCTTGTCTGGAAGTCTAAGCAGCCATTATGCTCCTACTGCCAGAGCACAGTCATCTCCTTTGTTGAAATGAAATCTGTAGTCATTTCTTGTGCTCCTCTTTATGTGCAGCACAGCTTCCATCTTAGCACAGTACTTGCTTAAGGAACAAACCCCACGTTTACAGCCTCTTAGCAGAAACTGAGATATGGTTCCCAAGCAGATCCAGTGTCTCAGGGCTCGCAGGTTGGAGAGGCAGCAGGAAGGGACACCGAGCATCCATCCACCTGAGCAGAGAGACATTGCCCCCACCTCGCTCCCTCCCTGGCTGTAGTTAGTTCTCTGGGGTGACACATTCCTAGGGGCAACAAAATGTTACCCCTTCCCACTTAAGGCCAAGTCCCAGGAAGTCAGGCTGGCTGCACTGCTTCCATCCCAGGGACAGAGGGCCCATGAGCAGTGGGGCAGCTGGGCCAGGGCTGGGAGGAGGGAGAGCTCTGACACTTCCCACCTTTCCCTGCAGCACAGAACACCTGGAGATGGCCCCTGAATCTTTAAGACAGTGAAATTTCCTTTAGCCTGCACTTCTGGATGGTCCAGAGCTGGCTCTGACCAGGCACAGTGCCAGGACGAAGGGAACACGTTGCAGTGCCAACCAGACACCCACTTGGCCCTCAGGGAGACTGCTGCTGTTTGTTCTCCCAAAAGCCACGTCATTAATCATTTGAGTTACTTGTATGCAAATGAGGAGAGACCAATTCCAACAGCTCTCACCATGGTTCAGAGCAAAATATGTTTTTCACCATATTTGTTCGCCCTCTTATTTGTTTCAGGTAGGAGCACTGAAAAAAAACATTTTAATGGGACAGCTGTTAGCCACAGACAGCATAAGGCTTAACTCCCTCACCTTGGGTCAGAGCTATTCAGCTTCAGAAGAAGCAATCTTCATACTCAGCAAATCTCCGTTAAGATGTCCCTGATGGATTTGTGCAGTATTTTATGGAATCAAGAAGGAAAAAAGATTCCTTAAATGTGCTTTTAATTCTCCCTTCATTGATACCCTTGGAGCGGTTGCTACTCAGCCTCTAGCTGCCAGCAGTGACAGGCACTGCCATGCTGCTCCTGCTCATTTTGGTCAGATTGCCCCGAGCTGCACCATCAGCTCACTGGTTCTGCTGGAGTTAACAGGCTGGTGAGCTTTCATGAAACATAGATGACACAAAATTACATAAATACTAAAATCATTTGGAAGGCATTTTATATTCGTTTCATGCCTGCATTTGGCAGTGTTGCCATCGTTGTTTTGGAGCTGCATAATGCACATGCAGACAGTGTTCATGGTATAACAAAAGCATCCAAATATGGGAACGGATCATCACATCCAGCGAGCCAAAATCTCACGCTGCTTTGAAGAGCAGCTCTGCACTGGTCATTTTCCCATTTTTTAATAGGAAAAAGCAGATGAGCACATCTGATTTCCTCCTAAACCTATGGTACTGATTTATTAATTTGTTCCATGCCAATTGTCAGTCAGTCCCTGGTGTGCAGACAACACAGGAGGTCAGGCAATCAGCCATGCAGCTTACCACCCACTGGCCTGGCACGTCCTCTCCAGAGCTCACAGAGCAGCTCAGGTTGGTTAAAACTCCAAGCCCAGCTCAAATCTACAAGGGGAATGCTGCATAAACTAAACGCCAGCGCTATTTTGCACTCTTTGGGTTGAGTCCACTCATGAAAGCACTCCTAACCACACCAGCGAGAGCTTGCTTCGTGTCCCTACGGTCAGAATATGGCTAAACAGATGCAGAACATGCTTCTCTCCCACATGTGCATATTGCCTCTGGATCCAGCAGCAAGGGAACAGAAAGGCAATGTATGGTAAAGATACTGAAACTGGACTTCAAAGATCAGGATGCAATTCCATGGACTCCCAGGGTGACTTTGGCCACAACAGTCACTCTCTCCTGCTTCAGTTCTCGTCTGTAAAAGGCAAAATAACCATCCCTCATTTTCACTTCATCCATCTTTTCAATTTAGACTCCGAGTTCTTTGTAGTGGTGTCTCTTTCTCAAAATACATCCAGCTCCCAGCACACAATGTCCTCCTCAGAACAGCTTTATGGAAATGCATCAAAAAAACCCAACACAACAACTTAGAAAATATCCACTGATGAGATAAGACCACCAGCACAACAATGCAAAGAACAGCTGTAATCTGGGGGAGGATTATTTCTCTTTGCCATAAATGCCATCTATTTTCCAAGACACGAGCTATTCCCTTTCACGGAACAGTGATCTCAGTATCTGCAGACAAGCTGCCTTCAAAGCAGCACTTTTCAAAGGGTCCCAGCAGTCTGTGACATTACATAGGAGGTGTCACATCTTAATGACAAATATTAGTGCAGGCCTGCTTGATTAACATAATTTGTTTCTTCCTTGGATATTTTATTCCAGATGAGCTACTTTTCATCCATATTTTCTAGGGGAGAAAATATGCGTTCTGACACGCCATGTTAATATGCCCTCTGCAATAACCTCTGATTTCCAACTTTTCACTCTCACCTCCCAATCTCTTCCGTGCATGAAATGAGCTCTAGCAGGAGCTGCTGGTCAAGAGCCTCATACACTGGATGTCTGCCAAGTCTTTTGGGGTGTTTAGCACAGACAAAAAGTCTATTCCTATGACAAACACATTTAAATGTAGCACTAAACTGGTGGAAAAAAAAAAAAAAAAAACTAAAAAAAAAAAATTTAAATGAACCAAAAAACGGGGGAAAAAAAAAAAAAAAAAAGAGAGAGAGAGAGAGAGAAAAATATGTAAAATGTCACTTCCTGACAAGCAGAAAATTAGAATTCATTCCCCTGAGAACTAAATGGACTTTTCTGCTTCCAGTCACTAACTATGACAAGGTTAACATTTTTCAGTTTAATGACTAAGGACATTAAGTGTGCATGTGAATAAGAAAATTACTAGAGGGTATTAGCTAGGCATGTGAGAAGAGCCCAAACCGACAAAGGAACTCCAAGGATGCAGACTCTAACACCAGCCATGTGCTGTGGAGAGCCAGTGGATAACAGAAACACGGGGCACAAGTACACAGAAGTCACCTTTCGTTATTATTATTATTATTACAATAGTGTAAGTAATCACAGGAAGAGGTACTTCTGTTTGGGGGTAGAGTGCAGGTCAAAGCACACCTCCAGCACCCCAGACAGGGACACTGAACGGGACAGCACGTTACACAGAAGCCACAAAAGCCTGAAGTGACTCAGAAAAGGAAAAATTCCAAGTGCATCTCTTGTTTCTCCAAACATTCTTTCACCACTCTACATTCATGGCTCCATTCTGACACAAGCATTAGGATTAGTCACTAAGTTATCCTCCATGACTTGCCTTAGCTTCTCTCCTTCCCGGTTCAGTTTTCCCTGTAGCTCCTCACTGCCTCACGCAACCACCGCAAACATAACCCATGGCTTCTAAACAGTAATGGATTTCATCTCATACAGCACCAAGTGAGGAGGAGTCAAAGAAGATTCAAGTCTACGTGGTTATGATGGTTAGAGATGGGTCAACCTGGAGGAAGCACTTTGAGAGGAGAGGTTAACATGTTCTCCAACAGGATGAAGAAACCCGTGAAGACAGCACTAGACTTCAGCGCAGAAAGCCCTGCTCCTTTTATTGCTCCTGCTTTTAAGCGGGTTTCAAAAACTGCTTGGCTACAAGTGAGAAAAATCTCAAGCTTACAATTTAGGAGTGAAAAAAAAAGAAAACATTTTTAAAGATGAAGATAGACATTAGAACTGAAGAGAAGGAAACCAGAAGAACACAAGTACTTACAAAGCCATGGAACCTACCTCCAGCTACAAACACTGGAAACATTCACCCAGTTCTCCTCACTTCACTGTGGCCTGGCAAAGTGCTCATGAGCCCGAAGCTATGTTTTTTCTATTTTTCTCATCTAAAGTCAGTGACGGACTATGAAGCAGGTCAGATGCAGTTCACTTCTCCATTAAAAGCTGGATTCTCTGCCACTCACCTGCAGTTGGCAGGCACCCGTCTCATACATCCTGGAGGATTTTTTTTCAGGAAAAAACAGCATGAAAGGATTCCTGGCTGTTTTTACACTGGCAGACAAGGCCTGACTCTGTCACTCTAATCTGTGCTGACATGGCTCCTATATTCCCTCTGTCTTCCCCTTTGCTTTACTTAGTTTGTCCCCAGAGCAAGGTACAGCTGCATTTGGAGATCCTCAAGGAGAAAGATCACTTCAAACCCCTCTCTGTGCGAGAATCATCTCTATGATCCCATGATCTCCCAGTTACAGGTGAGCTCACGGATTGGCAATGCTGAGCAGAAGCCTCTTCAGCAGGGCCAGCAGTTTCTCAGCCCTGCAGCGAGCACAGCTGTACAGCAGAGCTCTGTAAGAAAAGCAGCACCAAGACAGCTGTCCATCTCAGCAACAACTTCCCCAATGCCGCATGTGCCCTTGTTGCCATGCTCTGATCTGTACTCCCCGCTGCTCTCACTCCGGCCATGGTCTGACTACCTGTGCTCCCCGGCCTCATTACCTTACGCTTCCCCACCATAAACTGCACAAGCCACTTATCAGCCTGTAATCCTGACAAAACCAAGTTGTTTTGAATGAGTTTGTTTTGTTCCTCTGTCTCCTATCCTTCTGCCCTCCAGCTTCCTCAGCCTTATTTTATGTCATCATCGTCATTAAGGCACTTTTGAAATTACATCCTGCTCAAGGTCACAGCTCTGAATTTAATCCCACACCGTCCCACGGCACATCACTGCTTTTACTTCCATCTGATTTATTTATCCTGTTTATTATCAGAGACCAATTCAATCAATACAGGCTGGAATTCAAACACATGTGCGTTTAAATTATGCATACAAACACTCATCAAGAGATATAAGAGCTGCTCATTCCTCTGACATATGGCCCAGCTTATAAGTAAGGAAGCTCACAGCGATGAATTTTTACACCTTGACTTCTGGTTGACCCCAATGGTTGTTTGGTTACTGGAAGCCAAAGGAATCAAAATAGCATCACAAATTCCACGGAAGAGGCTTGGACAAGGAATCTCTGTGTTTCTCATCCCAAGCCAGTAGGGCCATTTTTTAAGACCGGCTTTTGAGCTGACAGCTCCTTTATTAGCTTCTGAACACGCAGGAATCCTAGCAAAACACCACCAAGCCATACCAGACAGTTATGTCAAGCAAATCTTGCAAACAGAACAGCATATGGAGAACTGGAACTTGAAGGAAAACCAAAGCAGTAACCTCAATTGCAGTGTAGGTTAGGCATTAAACCAACCTAAACGGGATGCTGGAAGCGTAAAAGATGTTGGAAGCATACTAGAAAGTGCGTAGCTTTTGGCCTCCCTCTGTAAACCGCTGTCCTTTCTAAATACTGATGGTCAACGTGATCCTCAGGCAGAGTTCACAACCAACTTCTGGTTGTCTTTGAACACAGCTGGTGGTTACAGCACAAGGAACACCGGAGATGTAAAAAATGACAGCAGAGAAAGCGTTCATATATGGGTCCTTCTACAGACAGATCCTCAGGACCATTTTTTTTTTTTTTTTACAAGCAATCACTCTTCTAAATCTTCTAATAACATTTCTAAGAAGTTTTTTTCTCTTTGCCTTTACTCATACAAGGTCTTCTGTTACCCCAGTGCTGCACTGGTCCATACCATACAGATGCATGACCTGCAGGGTCAGGGATTAACTCGTGACCTCGCTGACCTCCTGTTGACTTCAGTAGCCCCAGACTTCACCTTTGCATCTTCTCTGGCCTACAGGTACATGAGTTTCAAAGTTTCCTTGAGATTTTGTTTTAATATTTCACCATTTATACACAGAGAATATTTTGGCTTCTCTGTCAATACATTTTTACTTGGTAACTCCTAGTTTGAATGCTGATTGTGTTTTGCATAAAATTAACTAAATTGCAGCCCTTCTATTTCATTGGTATTTTTTATCTGCTTCCTCCACGAACAATGTCGGGGAGATTGCAAGCTGACTACAATTCTGTTTCCCAAGCAAGAGGAAAACAACATCTAAGAGTCCAATCAGTGCAACTTTCCTAATGTCTGTTGGGTTTTATAAGCTATATTGTACTCTAGCATTTAACAATTTCTATTCATTTGATTCCCTTTGAGAAATGAACGCCATGATTGCCACAGTGTTCTGCATCACTGCTGCCTATAGATAAATATGGAACAGGTATAACAACAAGATTGCTCTTTTTTCTGTTTAAAAATCACTGAGCTAACAAGTTATTGGGCAATGCCGCAGCAATCGCGGGGCTTTGCTCTCAAGTTTCAGCCCCCAGGTTCCATGGGAGGTCTGCCATAGGCTCTGTTTCACAAGTAAGGTGAGACCAGTCGTGGCAGCAGGCTGCCAGGAGCCCTGATATTACACATGAGCATGTGAACTCTACTCAGGTGTTGCCTGGGTCTGGAGGGACCTATATCAACACAGGCATGGAAGTTCCATCAGCGAATAAAACATTTTGAAAGAAATGGCCTCTCTGCCTTCACTGAAAGAGACTTTAATACCAAAGAGTTTTCAGGGTTATGAACTGGGAGCAGAGGGAGATGCCTGTCTGCTGCCTAAAGCAAAGCACAGCTCTCGGCTGAGTGAGTGGGATCCACCCATTACGCAGGGAGAAGCATCATTCACACAGAGCCTTGGGATACAAAGCAGCAAGATGCCTGAAAATTATTGCTGCAACACAGCCCCTGCAATGTCACACCTTGAGAGAAATATCCATTCACCTGTGGGCATGTCCTGATAGCATTTCACATCTGGCAACAGCACAAAGCTATCTCTTCTGCAACAGCCATCTAGGAGGCACTCAGGGGAATAAAGTAAACATAAGCAAGTTTGGGATGTAACTCAGGTAAAGTTAGAAATGTTTCTAGAGGAAGGAAAGATGTTTGGGGAACGTTTCACTGATGTTTGGAATTATCACAGGTGACAGTTCAAAGGCATCCGAGGTTGTCCCTGGCTACAGCAGCCAGTTCTGGCAGCAGCAGCCGCGGTTTCAGGCTTGCTGAGCATCAGCTTTCTCCAGGCTCTGGGGGAGCAGCAGTCGTCGTGATGGCTCTGAGCAACACTGGGTTCTGCCCAGGCAAGGAAAGGGGGTAAGATGATAATGATAAGAAAGTGTGATGAATTATTGCTGTGCTTGTCATCTCGATTTAACTTGCTGCCTTTTGCATCCAGGGGAATCACGTCTTTCCAAAAGAGTTGCTTTGGATTTCTTAACATTAGGAGACAGTTGTGACATTTGTCCTGCCCTGGACCTAACTAAACTCAAGGCATTTTTAGTACCTTTTGTTCTTCACAATGATCTCCCTGTTCCTTTATCTGAGGATCCCAAAACTCATTAACAAGTCCTCACTAAAGTCCTCTGGAGACTGCTCCTTTCCCTGTGCTGTAGCACAGAGAAGGGAAAGTAATGGCGGCAGTGCAAAACGCCCCATAGCCCCGCTCCTCCCAGCAGGAGGAACTCTCTCCTCCCCCTGGTTAGTCTGGGGGTCTCTTTAACTTGCATTCATCTTTCCTGAATAAGAAGCACAGCACACACCACTCCAGTGCTGGTCTTGCCCAGATGTTAGTTCACTTCTAATTTGCCCCAGCACAATTTTGGATTGGTCTCTACTATTTCTCAGCCACAATGCATCGGTGATTTCTGTTCTTTTCTTTCCAAAGGTTGAGTTTCTAGCTACCAGTAAAAAATACTTATTATCTTCCCTATATGCCTGTATACTACATCATTTTCTACCTTTTCTGGCATCATTATCCTGAGGTCACCCAATTCTCTCTATGTGATATTCTGTCTGTTCTCCCCTAGCATGCTGCATAATGTCTAAAAGCATCTACAGATCCTCTCCATTTCTATAAGCTTGAGCACAGATCAGACAGTCTAGACAGACAATAGAAAGAAAGAATAAAGGATTTCTAAAGACTTCTGTATAATCCTGCTTACAACACTGAACTGCTCAGCAAAATACCAGAAACACCATCTTTTATATCTTGTCTACCGATCACTTTGATAGAACGGGATCTTGTCATTCTCCTAAGCAGTTACTTAACAGCTATGTATTTGAATCCCACAGAATTAATAACCAACACGAAAACTGTTTGAGTGAGCTTTCTATAAACAATACCACTAAAGCATCATTACAGCAGGAATTCTGCATCCATTCGTTCAGATTGATGCCAGCCCAGGTCAGCATCGCCACACGCCCTCCCACAGTAGCTGGCTTCCATAGCCTGAAGCCCCACACCTCGCTTTATCCCTCGGTTCCCACGAGGCGCTCGGGCCGCTGATCCCTGACCCTGGAGCCGCAGCCGATGGAGGGCGCGGGGCCGCCGTGCGCGGTACCAGGGCGCCCCCTGCCGCCCCGCGGGGCCCTCCCACCTCAACGCCCGACAGCGAGCCGGGCCTTCCCTGTAGGCTGCAGAATTTAAACTCAAGGAAGTGAAAGCAGTGCCATCAAAAAGCTTAAGTTACAAATAAAGCGCGCGTTCAAGAATGGTGATGCCGAGCAAGCTGTCATCTTATTCTGGTGATGCCGCAGCCATGAGCGTATTTCATAACTCAACCCTACAGCCCCACCCAGTGACCGCACTCGAAGCGTGGGTCTCTGGGAGTTACTGACCGTCCTTAGCGACCTGCCAAGGCCAAGTCATTCCACACGTGTTTCAGGACTTTTGGCTGCTGGCCCCTGTGTGGCTCCATCGCGGCGCTGGGACCTGGCAGGCCCTGGTCTCCGCCGTGGGCCTTGCGCCAGGACGCGTGCACTCTGCTTCTGGCCCCAGAGGTTGGCCAGCTTCAATGCAGTTTGCCCCTCGCTGTCTGGGTCAAGGGGTCGTGCCCCATAGCTCAGGAGCAGCTCGATGCAGTCACAGTGACCCATGATAGCAGCTACGTGTAGCGCAGTCCTTCCCAGCGGGGTTTTAAAATGCACATCTGCACCTGCAAGGAAACACACAAAGCCCGAGTGTGGCAAGGCTTGCAGAAAGGGGCAATGCCATCTGTGGGCCAGAACACACACGTTTTCTGAAGCTGGATTCAGTGTGGTTTAGTTGCATCTAACGAGCAGATTAATGAACCCACCCAAGTGAGCAAACCAGCCCCCAGCAGCCCTGGCTCTCGCACAGCTGCACGCACCACTCGCTCAGGGACCGCTGCCCGCTGTGCCCCCGCCGGGCACTGCCACTGCTCTCCCAACGCGGGCTCTCACTTACTGGGAGAGGACAACGCTGCCCTCCAACAAGCTTTAACGAGGCTCAGGAACCTGGACTGAACGGAGCACTGGTGCATAAAGTCAGAGCTCTTCCTCAGCACTCACTTCCAATTATGAAAAGCACCTGCCGGATACGTGGTCCTTCCTTCAGGACAAGTGACCTGAACCGACCCAAGGGACTGCCGATTGCTCAAATGCAGACCTCTCAGGAAAGGCAAGTTGCAAAGCAGCAGCAAAGTCCAAATGTCAGCACCATGGAAGTAGAACTTGCAATTCTTGTATTTCAGTGATTGAGAAAGCATTGCACGAGACTGATAAAAACTAAACTTCTCTAGCTATAAAGAAAACAGCAAGGAATAACTGAGACTCATAAGCAGAGAAGTAAAAAACTGTAATTCATCTTTTCCATTCTGAATTACCTATATTAACACCAAACTCATGACATTTAGCAAGAGCAGTTTTGTTTTCCAGTCTACATCAGAATTGATGGGCTGAATACATTCTCCACTTCAAAAACAAAATATACAAGATAATTTGGGTAGAATTCTATAGCTCGGTAAGCAGGAAGGTGGTATGCTATGCAGGTACAGCCAGAGAAAACAGTTCTACTAACACTATTACCATGTTTCAGGAGAAACTGGACAGTGTCAACGTGACCTCTGTGGCTGGCAATAAACAAAGCCACAGACGCTCGGTGCGCTACCCACTGCTTTTTCTGCTGTGGTCCCAGTATCTTTGCATATGGTGAGGTGCCAGCATAATCCTTGGTGACTCCCAGCTGGGCCAGCTGCAGAACAAACAGAAACTCTTTAGCCTCTTTCAAAAGGGCAGCCAGATTCTTTAAAAACATCAACAATCTCCTGTCTGTACACGGAGCATACTGCATAAATCATTCCAAGTTAAGCTAAGTAACACGTTTGTTTTATATTATTCTGCCCTATATTGGTTTGCCACTATCTCATGACATTTATTCATAGCCATCTCTTACAGGGAACATTAATTTGGGTTTTCCTTTTGTATTTAGTTATTGAGCTCCACAAGAACCATCTCTCTGCAGCCCCTGCCCCTCTCTTAAATCTACTGGAAACTGACTAGGTTCCAAGGTTCCGGGGGGAAGAAGACAAAAGCAGCACTGGCCATGCGAGCACAAGTTCCTTGGGATCTAAGCAAGACTTTGGGCCTTAATTCCTCCAGACAACTCATAAACACGTACTGCTTCAAGATGCAATCCTGTACCATATTCTTTCTCAGAAGATCTGTGGATTTTTTTGCTAATAAAGCCAAGAGGCCTCTTAGGAACAACTTTCAGGTGCCTCACGCTGCTGCTCTTCCCGAGAAGCCATTTCCACGCTGGACTACATCTTCAACAGTGCACCATGGTTTTCTCATCAAGTGGAAGCACATTACAATAGAACAGCTGCACAGTTATTTCTTCAAACATTTTTTCTTTTTTTGAAAGTCAACAGTGCCAACAAGCTTTCTGTGGGGCTCTTATGCCGATACATCTTTCATTTCAAAGACCGTTGTCTTTGCAGCTCATCTTTCTGCCTCCTGCTCTACACTGATAACACACAGGGAACGCAAAACATCGAGAAAAAAACACTTCATCCAACAGTAAAATGGAAGCCACGTGTGGCACGAGGCAGGACAGCTGCTCACCAATGAACCGCAACACTACCCAACACTCAACCACAGGAAGCGAAGAACCCTGCGGCATCAATTTGCAATGGTTGGGGAAATGCAGAGCAACACAATATAATTAGCCAAGCTGGAATTTGGCCAGAACAACAGAGATAATGGTTCTTTATGAAAGGCACCAAAGGATATTTCATGATCACATCTGAAGGTTTACAGGACAAATCAGAGTACCGTGTGTTTCTGCTGAGACAGCATCTCAGTCCTAAATCACGAAAGCAGCTTGTCCTCTATCAGAGCCACAGAAACCATTTGTTCCACAAAAATCAAAGCTGCCTTACTAATCAGGCTCGTCAGCACTGCGAACTCAAGATGCCCTGTAAGCTTGCAGCAGGTAAAGTAGAAGGGATGCAGAGTGTTTTCTGATCCTTGATTTGAATGTGGTACGTGTTTTGAAAGAGCGTCGATTCCCATTCTTCCTCTGCAGTCAGTACTGCCAGAGGATGGACTACGAGTTTCTGCCTCAATTTCACAATAGGAACAAGTCACACAGCCCCACTTAAATGCCTGAAAAGAAATAATCCAAGTCTTCTAATGATGGTTTAGGATATTTAAGAGAAAGGCCTTTATTACATACTATGTATCATCCCTCTTACCTATACAAAAAATGCTGGGATTAAGTATCTTTTGTTCAGGACGTGTCAGAAGAGTAACATGGCAAGCAGCTGAACAAAAAGTCCCAACATTTTTCAGGTAGCAGGAACAAGGAAAGTAATCCAATGCTCACATCAGTGCTACAAGAAGTCCAAGGACAGAGAAAGGCTCCAACTGTATATGCTGCCCACTAATAACAGCAAAAAGCTTTATTTCTAAACTGAGCAGCCTGCATTAAGGATTGACTTCTCTTGCCTTTGCATTACCAGCCCCCTCTGAATTAGTTTTCACTGTTAACTGTTACAAGAAGTATAGCTAAGCTACTTAATTTTTGTCTCCTCCACTAAGAACTTCCCCACTATTTCCTCTATGAATTCTGGCTTTATAAGAGCACCTAAGACCTTCAGCAACAGGCTTTCAGCATTTCTGCAGACAGCACCCCAGCCCTTCCCAGAAGGAATGGGATCAACCTTTGCGGTGTCTCCTTTTGCAGCAGCTGCCACAAGGTGCCCCCAGCCATCTTGCCTCCAGATGCGCGTTGTAACTGTTCCACCCGGGATAATGTCATTGTCCTGAAACGTAGAATCATCCAGCAGATCCACTGTAGGGAGTTATAAAATAAAAGCAAGTCAACGTACCCTCAGAGATTATGACCAATGTAAAAAATAATAAATATATAGTGACGGAGTTATTTTTAGCAATGCCCATGTTCTCCGATTTTGCTGTCATAACGCATCAAGGACCCCTTGGCTCCTATTGTGCTAAAACTCCGAAAACACAGATACACTCACAGCCTGGAAACCGTTATGGTGACGTTGGGATAACATGGCTGTAGCCCACAGAAAGCTACAGCTAGCACACAAGTACTAAGACTGAAGGAGAAAATATTTGTGGATCCATGCACACATGGTGCCTTTATGATAAAATCTCTGCTCGAAACCTCCAAAACTAAATCCTCCAACAACACACTTTCATCAGCTCCACACAATTCCACCTGTGAAGTCAACCAGAGCCTTCCCAGAGCTATGCGAGGCAGAAGGACACCAGCCAGGTAGCGGCACTGGTTACTGATGAGGCCAAGCAGGAATTTGGAGGTCAACAGTTGCAATTTCTAATCTCCTAAAAAGAACTTGTTGGTTAGACAATTACCTCTCAGCACTAGGAAGCAAATTTAAACGTTAAGAACAGAATTCCAAGTGCAATACACTAAGAAAACAACTCTGATCATCCTCCAGGACTTAAACAGAGCCGCAACTGGCAGATAGAGACGCTACGAGTAACGCCCAAGAACCACAGAGGTTACAGGTTCTCACTTTCATCCAGGTAGTGAAGTCGCTGGAAATGAAGGGGGATCCCAGTCAGTAATTCTATATGTGACTTCAGCTTCTTCACAGTCAAGTCACTCTGGCAGTCAGGTAGTGAAAACAGCTCATCGGTTTCAGCTAGACGGAGCCGGACACTAATGGTCTGCAGGGGCGTGGAAGACTTGGGCATGAAGTCGTTCCTGACTGGGAAGTTTGAGACCTTCCTCTTAGAAAAAGCTTGGTGTCATTACAAGGACAGGGCCCTACTACTGGTCGTAATTCCTCCCTTCCCTTGACACTCCCCTGTCAGAGCCCTCTGTGCCATCAGGGACAGACTCCCCCGTATAGCACTAGCACATACAGTATCCAAGCAGCATGAACTGACATCACAGAAGTACAACCTGCCTGTGTGAGGTAACAGGCTGCCTGAACACAGCAGAGAACGTTACAGAAAGTAGGGCACCAGGATTACTTTGTTCTTGACTAGCTTTTGATTTTCACTAGGGTGACAAACTTACTTGGAAGACAAGCAGTGGAGAAATAAAGCAATAACTAAACATCCAAGCCGTCCGTGTTTTGTTCCTGTTTTCTTTGTTCCAAGTTCAGGTCACAATATACATGTTTAGCTTGATGTGTCCTAAAAAGAGCATCGAGCTGTTCTGTTTGAGTTTCCGCTTTACTACATAGGTGCCTTGTGTCCTAACTCAAGGTGTGTGGAAATGCTTTACTAGGAGGTGCAAGGGGCTGTTTATTCTCCTCACTTTTGCATCATGTTAAATCCTGCAGAGAAAAAAAAGGGGAGGTCTTATATTCTTTTGCAGCAGATGGCCGAAGTTTTAGAGCGAAGGATGGAGCAGCCAACATCTGAAACAACCGAAAGGATGATTGCAGCAGCAGCAGACCCAGAAGACTCCCAATGTGAGAAGCAGAAACCAACCAGGTGTTGATTACTCATTCCCCCACCAAAGCCTAAAAACTTCATAATTGTTCATTAATGTAGAATGTCTGAGAGCAACATCAGAATGTTGTTCCAAACTGAGGTTTGGATAAAGATCTTGATTGGTTTAAGATAAAGATCTGAATGCCAGTCTCACCCAGCACACACAAGACTTCCCCACTTACAATATACCTTGTTAGAGCTGCAGTTCTGACAAAATCTTAGTTTCAAAGTGCTTCTGGCATGCTCACGTCAAGGAATAAGCACAGAAAGCTACTTCAAATCTCTGGACATGTAATGGATTTTTTATTACACAGTATGATGAATTCCACACTCAACTCTCATTTAAGAGATTGTGTTTCTGCTAAGGAGATGCTTCATTAACCAACAGAATGCATTCTCATCCCACTAATGACAGAAGCCACTTACTACAAGTTGATTTATAAAACAGTCACAGATTTTATTGAGATAAATACAAATAGAAAGTTACATAGATTCTCTATTCTGACAAATGAATGACACTTCCAGAGTGTCTCCATTTAACTGGGTTCTAAACAACACTGTGTACAGCCACAACTGCCACTGGGGCAGCATCCTCACAGATGCCAAGTGTACATCACACAGAAGGTAACAGTGAGTTGGAATTCTAAGCAACATGACTAACATGCTTTGGATTACAAGTGCTTGATAATTTCCCGTAACATTCAAGCAATATTGCACCCACTAACGTTATCTTCATGTTCCTTAGCTAGAAATGCTTTAAAGTGATATTCTTACTGCTTTTGTGAAAGTGGATCAACTACCCAACTTTGTTCCATCTGGCTTTCAAAATACTTATTTTTGCATAATTTAAACCTAGAAAATTCTATGTTAACACACAGCTTCACTCACCATTGCATACATTTGTCTAGTACAAGACATAAAGTGCGGTCTTTAAGTCATGCTGAAATCACTTCTGGTATAAACTTAAAACAAAAAGGCAAACCTTGTAAAGGGTAAACCTGCATTCACAGACCTGCACACTGCCTACAAAAAGACAGACCCAAAAACTGTGGTGCCCTCCATTAGTGCATGCAACTGTAGAGTTTAAACAAGTTTTTAAATGCTCTGCTGAAGTCTTATCAGTTGAAATAGACATGATTTCCAGAGTTAGAGGTATCAAATGCTGTTAAAGAACTTTACTTAGCTTTTTAGTGACCTTCTATAGCTGGTGGATTATTGTTTATATATATTCTCATTAAAAATTCTTAATGAACACTAACCAAACATGCTAAAACAAAAGCTTGTGTTTTCCAGTGGATTATTGCAAGAACAGGTAACAAAAGGTTATCTAACAAAAGGAAACCTGGGTTGTGTTAATGTTCAAAGGATCTATGTACATTTCAAACATACTTACATATGCACACTTAAAAAATTTGATCAGTGCTGAGAAATTTAATGGAGTTGATAATAGAAAAACAGAAGTAAAACCTTGTCAGAAAGACCTTAGAAAATCTGAGCTGTTAGAAAATACCAGTATAATGCCAGCATTAGAAAAAGATATTAGAACTAGAAAAAATTAACTTGAGGGATCTTTGTTAAGAAATTGCAATCATAAAAAGTCTGTAGTGAAGAACCATTTAAAATTATAAAAAAATTGTAAAAAATTAAATGTAGAATGTTGCAGAATTTACAGAGTTTATACTGTTTCTGTAAGAGCAGTGATAACAATGGTACATTTCTGCCTTTACCTTCCAAAAGCATTTTGATCTCACAAGAAAACAATTTATTACAAATACTGTACATTATAATACAAGACTAGTTAGACAAACTTATACAAAACTGAACCCTCAAAGAATACAGAGCCCAACTGAGGAACCTACTTGCTGTATCACAGACAAGCCATGCTTTGAAAAACAATTTTGAAATGTGAAATAAGGGGAAAGAAATACTTCCATAGGTCTACCAGTGACAAATTACTGGGTTCACAAAGGAACATTACATGAAACCATTTCTTCAGTATTTAGTACATTCGTTTTTGCACGGGACAAATTACTAAACCAAAACTTAAAAAGACTTTTTTTTTTTTTCAGGCCCTACATTAGCTGCAGGTTTGAGGCACAACAGAAGATCCACCAAAAACTACTAGCTTTATAATTTTGCAAACTAGTCAGAAGGTAACACATTTCATTAATGGAATTTTGTTCTATTTGCATATTGTTTCTGCCTTCTGAAACACCCACCTAAATCCACAACAGACAAGTCCTACACAAGCTTAAGGATCTCCACAGCCTACGTTTGTTGTCTACCTTATCATACGATCAACAGAAGTTCTAAAGCAAACCAAATAAACACCTTTCCCCTGAACATTTACTATTTGAAATTTCTCCAGAATTTAAACATCCTTTATGTCTTAAGAAAAAAGCAACAGGCTGACGGCAATCTGAATGTTAGGCCAGTTAAAGGTGCTTTTCAAATGAAGTGGGCATGAAACAGACCTGTAAAAAAGCTCAAAGTCTAAAATTCTGTAATACCCTTCTAAAGATACTGCACACATTGTAGGAACTGAATCCTTTAGTTGAAGGGAACTTAACTAGGGTAGAAATTAACAGTATCTACAACTACAAGTAACAGTAGTAATGAAAAGTGTTAACATCTGTAAGAATATAGTTTAGAAATAAAGTAATGGAAACGTTACACTGTACAAAGAATGTCAGGGCTCTGTGCTTTGAAAAATATCACATTATATTTAGTAAAAATGAACCATAACTTAGTCTAACAGAATAACTACTTTATAAATGAAATGATTGAGCTTTTTTCCATTTGATACAGAATTAAATTCTTCATTCTTTTTTCTTAAATTTTAAGAGCTATTCACATATATACACTTCCTTCAGTTGGAATAAAATGTAATACTTGAAACAATACAAAAGCTACAGTAAAAACAAGGAAAGAATACCTTCACGTAAGATCTCCATGCAAGTTTGCTAAGTTTTAAGATTTAGAAAACATTACAAGCTTATAGAAGAGTGGAACTGTTTTGTTAAAAGAAAAGAAATGTAATTTCCATTTACACTGAAAACATCAAGTATGTGCAAGAACTTACATACAATACTTAACTGTGATCTTGCCTGTAGTTATCACCCACATTTACGAAGAAAAAACAAAATCAATTGCTCAAAGACAAAGGTAGAAAAACAGCTGCAGGTGAAAGGTACTCAAGGAAATGAAGGCCCTTAACTCAAGAAGGCGATAAAAACTTCTTACTTGTCCACCTTCTCCATACTAACAGTGAATGTTGTGCAAATAACCATTTTGATGTTCAGGACTTATTGCAGAAGAACACACTAGTTTTGTTTTTCAGTGGGAGTATTGTCCATGTTGTTTTGTTTTAGTTTTATGGTAGCAAAGAAGGACACGTCTTGATCTCTGTCAGACTGCAAAGCTAGAATGGTCTCCTCGGCAGCTTCTAGATGAGGATTGCCAACACTTTTAAAATAAGCTAGAATGAGGTGAAAAAAGACAATTTGAATCACAGCCAAAAAGAAGAAATTAAACTTTTTTAAACCACAGGGCATACATAGTGCAAAAATAGAGAGGATGTCAAGAATGTCTGGGATAGCTCATCCCATTTATAGACTTCTTATAGACACTACAGTAAGCTAAGGAAACTGACAGAAATACGCAGCTTCCTACTCATCTTACTAGGTAAAGAATTTCTAAAAGTAATTATTTTCACTAAACCCCAATTGGAACCATATCAGCAAGTAAAAGTGAGTTCAGAAAGCTGCATCTGCACAATGCTTTACAAGACACTCTCCATGCTTTAACTGAGAAAAGTCAGGAAATTTCTGTGCATCTTCCTTTGAGTAATCAGAGATCAGCCAATTTTTTGTTTTCTAAGAATACAGGAAATCATAGCAGCACAAAAAATTACTTTCCTTCATACTACAATTGTTAGCTTTAGACAAAACCAACATAGCAAAATGTTTCAGAATGGGGTATAACGCTTCATTTGAAGCGTCACAAAGATAATACATAATACACTAATTCAAAATAAATGTTTGCAATAAAGCAAGAGTATCTAAGGTGAAGTTTAAAGTTTCCAAACAGAAATAACCATAACCATTACAGATATCAAAAAACACATGCAGCAACACGCTGTAACTGCATTACTTCCGGCTATAAACAAGCACATAACTGCCCTCTAGTGGATGAAGTATTACATTTAATGTATTATCCATGTCAGCTTAAGGACCTTTAGGGATGGTGATGATTAACAATTACTCCAAGATAGAAAAGTCATTGTGTTATACACATCTAAAATCTATATTCCTAAATCTGAATTTAAATGTAATATCCCAGATGACAATGTATAATTGTATTTTCAGTATGAACAGAACCAAACAGGCTTTTACCAGTCAAGTGAGCCAATTACTGAAGAACTGCACTGGCAGATGAAGGACAACATTAATGAGACTTTAGCTCTTCCAGATGAAATTAATGACCATACCTTTCTCCAACAAGGTCTGCCTCAGAGCCTTGGCGAGCAGAACCCTTACGTTTGGCACAGGGTCCGAAGCAAGACTTAAAAGACTGGGAAGTAAGTGTTCAACAAACTGATCAGCAGGCATACATTCTTCTTCTACCACAGCCTACAGGATAAAAGCAGAAAATAAGTAAGCAAGATTTATGTTAAAAATACAGTATTTGCCATTCCCTTCTATCTTGTTCTTAGTTTTGCCTGACCATTCAAAAAAGTTTAACTCAGAATAAACATATCCAATGTCTGTGAAGTACAACCTTTGAAAAAACATTACGAAAATGTCTTATCGTTCTGAAGATGAGGAACAAGGGCAGATAACTTACTTTCACCTACAGTTCAGGAAATACTGCTCTCGTCTGTCACCACTCCTTTGCCTCTCAGTATTAAACTCTCCTCCCCTCACCCACAGAATCACCAACAAAAATTTCTGTAGTCCAAACCTCAGCTTTGACTACATTACTGAAAAGCCTCAGACTGGCTCCTAATTAAATGTACGTAAGCACAGAGAAAGAAATTCCAACCTGACAAATGAAGGCAAAAGCCTGTCTTCCAACCCACTTGGAGCAGTGGCGAAACCGCACTACAAGTTCATTAATGAAATTTAATCCCAGTGCATTTGCACTGTTTGCATAGAACTTCTGTAGTATTGCAACAACCTGCAAAGGAAAGGAAGGGGAGAAGAAAGAAAAAAAGGGAGACTTAAGCTGGGAAAAGACATCACTGTATTTGAATCCTCCAAAGAAAACAAACATACACAGTGTAAGCAGCTTTGCTTACAGAATTTAATAAATTAACGTCTGTTCTGGGGGAAAGCCTTCAGCAGACAAAGCATAAGTTAAACAAAAACCACTAAAATAAATTAAAACAACCATTAAAATAAAGCCTTTTTTCATGGCACCATGAAGAAAGAATTTACTTATTCAGTACATCTATGGGACGATGGCAGTATCAAGAAGTTCATAAATTAAAACAACTTGGAAGNTTGGTGGTTTTGTTTTTTTAAAGTAGAACTGGTGTGAAGTTTTCTGTAGAGTGACGGTTTCGATTCAGTTAAAGATACATTTACTACTGACATACAACCAAGAAAGGCTTTAAGGTATGTCTAAGTCACACAACTCAATATATTTAATAGCTTTGTCTTAGTTTCTAGTTTCTTTTAGTTTCGTTTTACTTTTCCACTGTGTTTATCAAAACAGGACTGTATTCATATCACTTGTCTCAGAGAAAACAGAGCAGGTTCAAAGCATTATAACTTCTGCCTAGAGATGGACAGTAGCTTTTTAGGCTACGAGGAAAGAAATAAGTGATTTCAGGTATCCCTCTTAAGGATAATTTTCCTCCTGTCCTTCCAGCAAATGAACTAAATCTTCTACCAGTTTGAAGGAGATCCACCGAACTTCTGAAACTTTATCAGAGCAGAGAGTCAGCGCAATATGGCGTAAGTAGTCATAGACATCATTGGGATTGTAGAGTTCCAGTATCAGGATCAGCTGCCTGAAACAAAGAAGCAATAAATTCATACAAGTGCAACACTGACCTGCTTCAAATACTATTAGAAGCTAGGAAGGACTGCTTAGAGCCTTGAAAACACCGTAGTGATTATGAAACACTTGAACAGGTCTTCTCTTTACAAAGGTAGGCACAGGTATTAGAAGAGGTACGTGCTTTCCTCTATCAAGGAGTGCAAGAGAAACTTTTATCCCATCTAGCAAAGGAACAAACTACAAAGGGAAGTACAGTGAGACCTTTCTTTTCAATTTCAGACCAGTATCATGTACCTAACTGCAAAATAAAAATGACAGGTTTCATTTTCTTTAGAAATCCATATTTCAAGAAAATGATTTAAATTTAAGAAACTGCACAGAGCTCCTTTTAGTCACATCAACCCCAGTACATTACCAGCAGCCATGAACAAACCAACCACAAAGTAAGAGAAGCCTCCACTAGGTGTCAGAGGACTGCTGCATAACTGTGCTGTGTCAACAGTGAGACTCAGTTTGTTGAGTCAAACTAGAAAGGGAGAGTAAATTCTCAGTATCTCAAACAAAGCAATGAGATAAATATGAAGGCCAGATTTCAGCTACAAACTATGTTTACAAACATTCTTTGGATACTTTAAATATCAGTAAGGTTTGCCGAAGAAATAATTGAGATGTCACTATCTCAATTATATTCCCAGTCATATAGAAATACCAAATTAAACAATTTTTTTTATTATTATTATTATTTTTTTTTTTTAAGAACAGGCTTTTCTATCTTGCAGATACGTAATTAGAAAAAATGACTCCATACACACATTTCTTTCATTTTACAGACAGTCCAGAACTGTGTAAAATCTGAAATCTCACTGAACAGTATCTAATTGTCTTATTTCAAAAGCTACAAGCAAAGCAGATCTCCACTTCAGTATATGACAGACATTTAAGTTTCTAACATGCTTGATAATAACACAGCCTGCATTTAAAAAAATGTCAGAATTATGATCCACTAATGTCTGAACATAATTATCTATTTCCAAGTTAGTAGCGTACATGAAAATCTGAAGTTAAACTTTACGTACTCTGCCAGTTCGTAACGAAACCTCCAGTTCCTGCTGTTATCAGTCACCACAAATTCTTGAAGTTGGTAAAGATACTCTCGTCTTTTGTCTGCATGAAGTAACTAAAAGAAAAACATTACTACCATGAGACTCATAAAATTAAAAAAACTCTCAGTTCTCTGGTGTATTTTTCTGTTAACATCTATGTGCTTTTTCCTAGCAAGATTATCTGCAAGATATTTATTAAAAACCGTGTATAACCAGCTACAAACCTGGACGTACCAGACAACGACATCCAAAAAAATATCATAGAATCTTAGAAACATTAGGTTGGAAAGGAGAAATATGTAAGTCTTCCTTTCTGCAAGGATCCCTGCCAAGGCACCATCTCTGGGCATAAGATTGAGCAGTCAAAAACTACACATTTGTGCTTATTATGCAACAGCCCACAAGAATTTGCTCTCTTGTCTCCCAGCCCCAAACACAAGTTGCTAATGGTCCAACTTGACTGCACAAATTACTAATTCTTTCACCATATCAGGAGCATTTACAACCACATTTAAAGAGTTCTCAGCTTTGATATTTCATTGAGGCATAAGAGAGGGCTAAAACAAACACACAAACAAAAGCAATAGACATGCACATAGAACAGCAGCATTGTACAAGACTGAGCATTTCCAATTATACATTGATGGCTGTACCTCACACTAAAATACTTTTTCTGATTCAATTATAGTATCTTGAGAAATTACATTACACTTTCCTACCTTTAGAAAGTCATAGAGATGTTTAAGAACACCAATGCGCACTTCATCTAGATCTTTCAAGAATCCATTGAAAATTGGCACCAGATCAGCAGCTGTCAGCTGATCCCCCAGAATAACTGCTAGTTCGTGTATAGAGAAAGCTAGGGTCCGACGTACCTTCCACTGCAAGCAGTTTAAGAAGGGATATAGATTAGATGCAATAATTGGGAAGAAGAAAAAAAACAGCTTTTAAATCACAACCATGTGAAGGATTGACAGAGCAGAAGAAATGGGGCAAGCTGCATAGCAGTAGAAAATTTTACTTACATTTATGAAGTCTGATTTAAACCCTGAATTTTGTATTTTTAGTCTACATTTAATTCCTTACAAGAAAGCATATTGTAACTTCAGTGCAGCAAACTGATCTTTTTTTTTCTTTTTTTTACCTGTACGTCTGAGGCCAGTGTCTCATAGGTATCTTTCAAGCAATGCCAGTTCTGCCTACCCAGCGTCAAGGCCACCCCAGGCAGACTGTATGCACAGTGCTTGGCTATTTCAGTATCAACAGTCTGGGCTCGAGCAGGGTCAGTCATTGACAAGTACTGGTCCAATAAAGGTTGAGGTATGATATCCTATAGAGAGCACATCAACAACACACATTTTCCTTTAGTTTAGGATCAGTAAGAAAATATTTGTTGTGCAACAGTATTCTCTTGCTACCAACTATCTGGCATCTAAATAAAAACAGTGGCAAGACACTCAATTTTGTGGGTTAGCTTTACAAATTGTAAACGTGTAGTTGTTTGTTGTCCCAGTAGGATAGAGCAGTCAGCAATGAACAATAAATATTACTTTTTCAATATGCTACCTTAAATCAAACTGAAAATGTATTCTTTAGTTAAGACAAACAATAACTCCCAGTGACAAAGCAGTATTGTTAACTGCCACCTTTTGTGCCTCTACCTAAAAGGCAACAGGTAAGCTTGTTTACCAGAAACAACTTTTTCAGTTTTCAAATTTAAAATAGACTTCTCCTTAAACGCCCAGAGCATTTCTCCATGCTCTGCAACTGATCAATTGCAAAAGCTAACAAAGTATTAAGAATAAAACAAAGTATATCTAGTACTCGGCTAAAGCAGCTGGATGCTATTTTAATCACCTGTATCTTTGACTTGTCGTCTTCAAACGGCAGGTTACTTTCTTGCTCTTTCTTTAAAAATACAGTGGTTCCTCTTTGTTGTTCCTCTGAGTCCTGCAAAAGGACATACTAGCTAGTGAAATGAGTTGGACTTCTGTTCACTGTTCACAATGTTTCAAAGCATCACACCAGGACAGAACAGCCTTTTACAGACAAAGCCTTGTACAGGCAAAGCCTTATTCAGTGTTTACACAAGTGCAAAGAAGACAACACAGTTAACACTAAAGACAAACACTATTAAGACTGCAGCAGCAAGAAGGGGAAAAGGTTTAAAAGACTAAAACAATATGAAGTCTAGAAGATCATACAGTTTGGGTGCTGGAGGGTTTTTTTGGTTGTTTTGTACATGTTGTACGTGCAATTTTTGTTTGTAGATGAAGAGAGTTTTTTCATCATTCAAAATTAGCTCCAGACATTAAGGAAAACATAACTCTTTTTACTCCTATCTGTACATGATAATCAAGAAACAGTTAACCAGAAACTGTGTAGATGTCACTATCTGATCCAGCCTCCTCTCTGAAGATAAAAGACTAATTTTAGAATCATTGCAGGAAGTGAGATTGTACTTGATACGTTTCATCTGAGAAATCCTATAAGGCCACCACAAAGCTGTAACTCTTAGGTTATCTGTGTGCAAGTATAAATAACAACCCTCAATTGTTTTGTTTTTAAAATAAGTAGCGTACAATAGTTACAAAGTAGTAATACTCAAGACCTTCAGGTCAGAAGTGGGTCAATTATGTCATGGACTACATCAACATACTACTTCATTTCAGCCATGGAGCACAATGCATACTTACTGTGCTTTTCAGTACACTGGTGTTGGACTGGTCATGCTGGGATATAGGGGAAGAAAGAGTGTCTTCCTCCACCTGGCTGCAGGTAGCATCAGAAACAGCTGTTTCATAAGAAATGGTTTTGTTCTGAAATTTGCCACTGCTCTCTTCCATTTTTTTGGTCTCACAATCCCCAACAGAATCAAACTGAGCAGCTCTGAGAGCAGCAGACAACACTTGGACCTGAGCTGTATAAATCAAGAGAGACCATTTAGTCTGCTTTCTGCACTTGAAAGCATTAAATTTGCAACTACTTAATCTAAAAGGAAAAAAAAGCCTAATACAAGCTTCATACAAACAGTATAATAGCAAACATTTTATGTTTAGGAAGGCCTATTGCTCTTCCAGAAAACCTTCACATCCAAATTGTTGTTCTTAATTTATACGTTAACATTTTCAGAGGCATCTACCAATTTCTACTACTGAAAGAAATTTCTGATAATCCCCCATGAAGTATCACAGTACACTGGCTCACATCCCGTTCCTCTCACTGTCAAACATACTAATATAAATTCTTTTTTAATATTCTTGAATTGTTTCAGCTGCCTGGAAAAGGCATTAATACACATTTAAAGCATTTCTTAAAAAAAAAAAAAAAAATTAGCTAGGAAAGGAAATTAGTCAGATCACTTCTGAACTGGTTTACAGAAGTAGACAGAAAAAAAAGAAGTCAGGTTTACCACTGACCAACGTCACCAAAAAACTCAGGACAAACTGTATTGCTATGTTATGGCGCATTGTTGCTACGAACAAGAAGTTACTAGGAGTTCAAAATGCAAAAACTTTGAGGAAGTTGCCTCTCCACCGGCCCACAGCAAGGATAGTCTCAAGACTAAACATTAGAGCATAATTTAAAGGTGAAATATTAGAATACTTTGGAAATTAGGGAAAGGACAACTTTTGAAACAACAAAATTGGTAACAGGCATATTTGTGTTTTGGCAGTCAGACCAAAAGGCAGACAAGGATTAATATCCACATCCCCCTCTTCTGAGAAACAAAGCATGACTATTCAGCTAAAGACAAACTGAAAAGAGGGTGTGGGAGGGAGATCTTCATTGCCTTCTGCTATGCCTTTCCAAACTCCTCACATACCTGTCAAGCTATAAAGATGTTAATCTTTCCATTTGCTTCAACATAATAGCTCCTTGCCTTTACTTTTTTTTTTCCCCTAAAACTCATTTACACTTTTTTCCTCTTTTCATTCATTCACTTCAATTTCCATTTTTTCTTCCACTATATTTAAAATTTTCACCTCTTTTTCTTCTACATCTTCCCCTTTTATCCTGATCCTTTCCCTCTCACACATGAACAATTTTCCTGGTACCTTTCTAACTTGCCATGAGGAGCCACCTAAACACGTCACACAGCTACTCTGCTTACTATTCACAGCACTGCAAGGAATCCAAATGATGCTCTGGCTGCATGCAGAGAAAGAATGAATAAACAGGCAGATGAAAACTGTTAATTCGCTACAATACTCAAGAGACTCAGTGGAACGAGAAACTGAGTTGAGACCCACATGACAAGCCCGTGATCTTCAGTCATCACCACCTAAAAACGCAGCCAAGGGTCTCTGTAAAGGCTGGGACCTGCTGAGAAAGAACATTGTTTCTGGTGAGGTTTTTTGTTACAGTCTCACCTTGAACATCTGGATCATCTATGTGCTCCTGTAAGCTTTCTAGAACTTTTTTTATTTCGCTACTAGCAACACAGTTATTACATGGCACAGAGCAGCTGTCTTTGTGCTTCTCAGTCTTGAACTGAAGCAACTCAAGATCCTGACTTATATCAGGCAGAGGAGGGCGCCAGTACAGAAAATTATTAAATCCATCCTCAGCAGACTGTAGCCTTGAGTTAATTCCTGGAAAATTGCTGTCCTTAGCGACTTCCACCGCGCCAGCATCAACTCTGTCATCCTGAGACAACCTAGACAGGTCTTCTCCAGAACTCATACAGCAATCTGAACTTGCTTCCCATGTGTCTTTGTTTAGGTTCTCAACGGAGAGTGGCATATTAACTTCAGCAGAAGTCTCCTCAGTTGACGACTCTGGTTTGATTTCCATTGGTTGTTCCAAACTGATAACAGACACACAGAGTTATCCATATAAAAAATCTGTAACAACTCTGAAGTATTTCATTGAGAAAGTAAAAGATATTGTCAACTACAGAAGCTTATTTTATCTGCAGAAAGACAGAAAATGTTAGCACTATGCTTTATTTCACCAGTTTTCCCTTTGTCTTCCTATGAAGCCATCGAAGTCAATTACATTTCAATAATACGGCTACACTCAATAGATATACATGCATGACTTCACTTTTCATACCTCTTCTGGAACTATTCTCAAGGTTTTTAGCCCTAAGCAGCTAGTAAAGAAATTACCTTCTTGTTTCTCCCTTTCCCTGCACCACACATCTTTCCCATGATTTTACCTGCATGAAGAAGCATTTGTACTAGAGGCAATTAAAGTTCTATTGTTGCTTGGCTGACAGGAATTGGAATTTACATCTTGTGCTGATGGTCGGATACTCAGCGTTCCATCTTCTCGAATGTAAAGACCAGCACTCGAAGGGTTTGCAAAAGTAGAAATAAATGGGCCAAGAGACTGAAAAGCTGCCTGGCGAACCTGGTATAGTACAAAGACCACATTCAGGATTCATGCAATTCCCATTGAGTTAATGCTGAAAATAGAATTTGGTTCAAAGTTGTTTCTCACTGTAAAAGCTTAATTAAATACCAAATATTACCAATTAACAACTAAGTGGCATCTACACAAAGAAGGTTAGACTATTAAACATGTATCTGCAAACATGGTAAGGATTTTTGAAGTTACAAATTTGAAGGACCTCATTGCATACTTCAGCTAATACATTTAACATAAGCAATCTCTTCTCAGAAGAGTACACTTATAAAAGAAATTGATAAAAATTCTAAGTAACTAAAGGGAGGTGAAGAAAGGTAAAATCTTTTTAGAGGAGCTCACATTTTAGTAATTAAAATCTAATCCCAGCAAATTCAGTGTGGAGAACTTACAGCATACTTCTGACTTGTGCATTATCTGTACATGATCTGTATATGGGAAGATGCATCGATTACAGAGTGAGTTACTTACCCATCTGCAAGTGTCACTAATAAGACTGATGAAGAGTGGGGACAGTTTGCTTCTGCGGACCTCTGGGGATGTGGTGTAAGACACTGCCATAAAGCACTCAGCACAAGCTTTTCTCATTCCCCAGACACTATCAGAACAAAGCTCAAAGAACTTGGGAATCTGCCAAAAATAAGCAAAACCAAGACTAATTAAAGACTAAGCAAAGACTGCAGCAACTTACTATCAAGGTTATTTCTTTGGAAACTGGAGACAATGAGAACTCAGAATACATGAGTGAATAAAATGGGGACAGGTTAAAAATATATATTAACAGAAGAAACTGAAAAATATTTCCCACTTACTTCATTGGGACTTTACGTGTAACTATATAACACTAAGAAATAATAGAATTATTAATGGCTAATTTTTCCTGAAATTATAACTTGACTGATCATCTAGTTCAGGGAAAAGAAAAAGAGTCAGTAATTCAAAAATATACATTTGAGCCATCAATTACATTTTAAAATGTTTTGCAAAACAAGAACTGTCCATTTCTATTCAATTCCAGTTCTGCTATATAACTGCAATCAAAACTTATACAAAGATTACAATAAAAAACCTCACTACTAAACCTTCTGAACTGATAAACATGTGTGTTGAAAATGAATTTCCATTTTTTACATACCAGAAGTCTTTCTGTGGCTTCTTGACCAACTGCATTACAAATGTCACCAAAATTAGCTGCACAAATCTAAGGCAAAAAAAAAGTAATTAATTACATTCCAGCCCTCTGAAGCATGTTAGTTTCATCATCAACTTCACCATGCATTACTTAGCCCCTGTAACAACTGCACATTTGACTATTCAAATTTCAGCCATGTAACTATATCCTGTAACATTAACTCATCCCAGACAAAGACTCATTAGAGCAAGCTTCCGTAAACCACATGTCTTTGAAATCAATAGTAGAAGAGTCTTCTGCACTGTGAAGCCTCATCTACTTCAGTAATAATTAAAAGGGACTAACAATCCTACTTGGGAGTTTTAATGACTCTGAATAGCAGCTGTCAAAAATAAAGCAGACTAAAATATGATATGAGGGTCAGGACTTAGGCGTACTGACAGAGCTATCTTTGCTGGCTTAAGCACTTTGCTGAAGCAAAGTTTAATCAAGGTCTCAAGTTAATATCATTTACAGTGCATTGCATTACAAACTCTATAATTAAGGCAGAAAGGGCATTCCCTCATGTTACAAAAAAAAAAAAAGCTGAAATCTGGAATCCATTAACATAGACCTGTGTTAATGTATGATTTATTTAATATAAATTAAAATTATAATAGCATGAGGCAGGTCACATTCCTGCAACCACAGCTTATGTTAGGGTCCAAGATCTGAATGACCCTCAGGTGTACTGAACTATTTTAAGACTCCTTATGTCTTATGTCACAAATTTTCCTTTCTGTTTGATCGTGTCTTAGAATAAATCTCACACTTCTGAGACTTCTCCTTTCAATGACACCAAGTTTTAAAGAAGAACAAATGCCTCAAATACCTACTATTTCCGAATTTCTGGTTTTGAAATATGATGATGGAGATCAAGTAATTTGTTTGCATCGTAGAAATGATCACGGTGGCTTAAATATAGCTGTGAAAAATCATTAAATGGTGCAAGACCTGCTATTCCCAAAGGACTGGTATCTGTTTCTTTAGTGAACTACAGAAAGTATGGCCATTCCAGCAAGTTAAAAGTATTCTTCTAGAATCTTTCAAATTTCATCAGCAACAGTCACAATTAAATTCTTCAAGGAGGCACCTGAATAGCTACATATGCACAAATTCCCTTTCAGTGCTTCAGAGTTGAAAACACACCAACCTTTCGGACTTGAAACAATTTCCCATCACTGCAAAGTTCACAAAAACGAGGAAGCAGCATATGCTCAACTGTTGTTCTGTTCAGCATAGAAGCCATTTTACAGATTATCTGAAATCAAGAAGGGGATATGTGGAAGGACAAGAAAATTATAAAGCTTATAAAGGATAGCCCAAAACTCCTCCTAAAAATTATTTCCAAAAGAAAGAAAGGAACTACCATTAGAGATATCACTGATGTACATTATTGACATTTCTATATACCTCTTTATACGAAGCATGACTGTAGCTTTTATTTAAAATCATTCCATATCATAGAATCATAGAATGGCCCGGGTTTGGAAGGGACCCCAAGGATCATCAGGTTCCAACCCCCCGGACTACAGGCAGGGCCACCAGCCTCCAGATTACGTACTAGATCAGGTTGCTCAAGACCCCATCCAACCTGGTCTTGAACACATCCAGGGTCGGGGCATCCACAACCTCTCTGGGGAGCCTGCTCCAGCACCTCACCACTCCCTCGGTAAAGAACTTCCCCCGATGTCTAAGCCTCTCATAATTTCTGGAAAGTAACTTTCCTGAGTTTGAAGATCAGATACTTTATGGTTTTAAGCAGACAATAACATTCTTGTTCCCAAATGCTTAAATAACTCATTTCTCAAGAAGCATTAGTTCAAAAAGATTCTTTGAATACTTCATTGGTACAGAAGCCCAGATTTCCTCACTGCCTAACAGGCACAGGACCTAGGAAAAGCTTGCCTGAATTACCTCTAATACAGTAGTATTCAGGATAATCCTGCTTTCTTCTTGAATTCAATTAAGATACAAATTCTAGTCTCATTCTTAACCTTTAAACATATTGTATCAAGTACTGACCCTGCTCAAATTGAGAACTTTAATTTTTCCAATGGTGCTCAATGTAACACATGACTAAGAAACCTACAGATTCAAAATTTAACATCTTAACACACTTAGTCTATGGTTCCAAACTACAATTGTATCACTACAACAGTTTTTCAATTTGCAACAGAGCAGCTAACAAATAGAGGAAAAAACACAACAAACTGAGATAGTAATGGTACAGAAAGTTTACGTTCCGTAATGTAGAGCTCTCAGGCTTACTAAAGCATTGCACAGAGTTGTTACAAATAAATTCCAAAAGAGCTTTATAACAGCACTGCTAGAAAATAGAGAACAAAAGCAATGTAAGAGCCTAAAAATGTAAAGATATGAGCTTTCTTTCAAATTCACTTACATTCACAGCTTCCACCTTATACTCATCATCACTGTCAGGAGCAGAGAGGTCCAACAGAATGGGACACACCTTGTTTTCAATGTCACTCTGAGCAACAAGATCTTGTTCCAGCAGTATGAGCAGCGCTTCCTGACCTGCCTTTCTAACCTATCAACATGAATGAACAAAACAGAAGAATACAGCTGTAAAAACATTTACTGATTTGACAGCCACAAAAGGCATGTTTTCGTTGAACACACAAGTTAAACTAGGAAAAAAACTCAGTTTTAATATAAAGAATTAATAAATACTAAATGTTAACATAATTGTTAGATGCCCTTTAACCAAATTCTGAAATCAGGATGTATAATCAGACTTCCCAATAAATACAAAGCACTACAGAAGAGCTAGATATCAATTAATAGCAAATTTCTTATTATCTTTTCCTCATGCCTTGCCTCTAGATTACCAAAACATAGCAAATTTTCCATCAATTTAACACATGCAGCCTGTTTTTCCTACCTGATTGTTAACATCTGTGAGATATCTCACTACTATGGGCATAAGGTATTCAAAAAATGCTGTTGGGAATTTTGGTCGGCTTTCTTGCAGAAAAATGGCAATTGGAGGTATTTGTTCCATCAGCTCTGTACGCACAGTCGGTTCTACCAAGAAAAAGAAAGTGAAAACTACATCAGTGAATTCAAAATTAAAAATAAGTACCTTAAAAAAAAGGTAGAATTTTGTTTTGGTTTAATGTTTTCAAAACAGACAAAAACGAAAAGGAAATACCAACACTGAGATTGCTGGCTCTTAAAGGAAATTAAATAGAATAACCTCACATGCATCACCATGGTCCAGAGTTACAAAAATTAAAATAAATAAATCCATTCAAACCTGCATCTTCAGAGAGCCTGACCACTATTTCCATTACAGTCAGGAAATCTTCCTCATTATTACTGAAATCTCGAAAGACATCCAAAAGACCTCTGGCAATAATCTGCCTGTGAAGGGACAACATATTAATCACCACGACATGGGTGGAATGCAGGAGGAACTTATCAAATGTAAATGGGCACCTTAAACACAAGATCAAGCTCTGCTCTGAACATTTGGCCAAGTTATACAACTTTGCTATGTGCCAACAAAATGAAGATGGAGTCCAGATATATTATTCAGATCAATATATTATTATGACCAAGAAAGCAAGCTACTTTTAATGGAAAATATTTTATAACAGTTCGTTTTTCACATGGAAATTTTGCATTTAGCAAAATAATGGAAGAAGTAGCGATGCCCTAAGAGCCACAATGACATCAGCCTCAGATCGTCATAAAGTGTAATTGTTGAACCCTTACCTGTTAAACACATTTTCACTGAAGGCATATTTTTCTAGACGAGCCAATGGAGTCAAGTTGTCCTGCCCTGGAATGTCTAAGAATGCTGTTATCCTCATGCTATCACAGTCTGGTCCATAATCTTCAAATCCAACTTGAAAGACAAGAGTAACAACAACAAAAAATCACTCAAGAGTCAGCAAAAGATGCTGGAGTACAGAATACGCTGTACCAATACTTCTGCCTCTTTTTAGAGCTATTCCTCCAAGCAAAACTTTCTGTACATCACCGAAAACTGCCTACAGAAATCTTAAATTGTGATTACTGAATTTAAGAGCAACACTTGCATACAGACCCGTAAAGTCAAGCCTTGAAACGTAACCCATTTCAGCTGTGACAATATCCTTCCTTTTAACACCTTTCACTTCACAACCTGAGCGAACTAACCACATGCACTGCAAGAGGGCACAGCTGACAGAACTGCATGCCACAAAATGACAAATTCAAAACGAGAGCCAGTCCCAGTAAAGAAACTGAAATATTAGCAATAGTAGAAAATGCAAAACCACATTGCTTTAAACCTGCAAACTCTTGTGCCTGTTCCAAAGTTACTGAGGCACATTTTTCTCACTGCAGTTGCTGGGCCCCACTCAGCTAAACCACATGGGCAGCTTTGGGAAGACCTCACCTTTGCCTTACCTGCAAGGGAGCCTTTTACTGCAGGCACTATCAACTAACCAGGTTCCCAAGCAAAGCCACTATTTCCTAAACCATTTTTGCATTTGTAGCTTGAGGCTTTTAATCAAATATAACCAAACCAACCATTAAGCTTTGCCCCACAAAGTTTTGCAGGCACCCAAACCAGTAACATGCACTTGATTACAGATTACAGACAAAAAACTAAGACAGTGAGGAGGAAAGGGAGTATGATAACTTCAGTATCAAATTATTTCTTATATTCCTTCCTTAAAGCAAAGACAGTGAAGTAAGTTACAACACATGAGCCTTCCAAATTCTCTCACTTCATGCAGGGACGCATTCAGCTACCAAACTGACAACACATTGCACTGGAGTAGCTGGTATCTCTCCTCTCAGTTTAGAGCTTTCTCAGCAAAGCACACTTAGAATTACATGCACTTTGCTCACACAAATAACACAGCAACTGTGATCTTCTGTAAGCACCGCTCATGCCAGGGCTGCTTCCCATAGGCAAGGAACAGCCTCTCGGGGCAGCACACGTGCTAGCAGTGACAGCCACTGCAGAAAACACACCCGCTGCTAACTTGGCAGGGTGTACTATTAGATATTAAAATTGGTAAAGAAAACACAGGACTGGTAATAATTTGAAAGCACAATGACAAGCCAAATGGTCTGTATCTGAAACTCTGCCTATGACAATAACATCTGGGCACCGCAGGTTATGCCTCTACAGGCAGAGGCCTCCTGTCTTCAGGCAGGGACAGTTACACGGTGCCTCCATATCAGAAAACAGCAAACCATTGGTAAACAAACAAACAAATCAAGACTAGTTTCATTTATAGTGTCAGTTTCTCCCGTTTATGAAATGATAAAAACAGGACACACTTAGAAGATTAACAAATGTGCAGGTAAAGACCTATTGTAGCCCCATCCTCAGCATTCTCACTAAATATGTTATCCCAACCAGTATGGAGCTTTTGCACATCTTACAGAGTCTTTATTACTTCATAATACACTCTGAAATTGCCAGTGTGTTAAATGTGCACGTGTGTAAGTACAAGGGCTCTGACAGACAATTCCTTCAGGACTGAAGTGGCTGTACCTTGCTCAGGATCATTAGATTCCAGCTCTATCCTTACCTCATCATTTGTACCATCAACACTTCTCTAAAGAACTCCTTAATCTGAGACCTGGTATAACAAACTTTGACTCTAAACTCAACTAATATCCATTATAAATTTCTTTGTACATATAGAATATTCTATTTCCAAGAGGTACTAAACGTCAGTTTTCCTACAAGAAGAAAGTGTGATTTTATATAGATAATCGATTTCCCAGTATTTAATACTCAGCTTTTGCTTTCTGTCCTTAAATGGACTCAACCAAACTTTTCAGGCTCACAGAAGTTACCCATTCCTTTACCCAGGAAATACTTATTAGTGCACATATTATTCTGCTGTCCTCAATGTAAAAGCAAAAGCTGCTGGGACAAATGATGGACCTTTTGGAGATAAAGAGTGATGAAACATGGTTTCCCAGTATCAGATACAAACTGAAGCCAAAACATTCTCAACAGAAGTACTGTTCATTTAAAAAAAGAATAATAATTCAGACATACTCAGAACAAAATGTTACACAGAAGTACTCAGGGGAAGAAGGAAAAAGCACTCTGGGTTTCTGAAAGCACACAGCTTCTCAGGAGCCTACTTGAATTAGAAGACACAGCAATTCTGTAATTCCAGCAGACAACGAACTCCCACCACCAAGTTCAACAGGATTCAGAAAGAAGAGAACTGAGACTAGATTGTTCACCTTTTAGATGTACACCCAGACACAGTGAACAGACAGCCACCTGATCAGAAGCAAACTGCTCACAGCATTTTAGATTGAAGGTGCATTCTTAAGACACCCTCATTTCCATTCAACTAGCCCTTATTATTTCCACTTGTTTATATACTTTTTAAGTCCTCGGGTCCAAAACATTTATTTGCACAAATGTGAACAGTTCACATTACAGAGACCTCACGGGGACTGATCCATCCACCTGTTCCAGGGCTCCCCACGCACAGCATCAGAACGTACCCGGTGCTTCCTGCTTCAGAGCACACCCCCCGTACCACCGAGCTCGCAGGGGGCCGTACCCTCCACACAAGGCTGCAGATTTCATTTCTGAGGTTACAACACTCTCTCCATCTCCAAAACCAAACTCAGCCCATCCTTATCCCTACACAGTTACAGTATTATACAGTTGAAATACACACAAAGTAGACACTCTTAACCAGCTGATTTTTAAGGCTAGCCATCTGCTGCACAAAGATCTGTTAAGGCTTAGAAAACCAACCAAACAAAAACCAACACACTTGCCCCTAACTTCATGTAGTGCCCACCTACTACTGAATTATTAAACAGTTCGAAAATGAAGGCACTCATCAGTCCACTTTCCTACTGGTCCTTTCCAATATTGTAGCAGAATTCCTACCAAGTCAAATGGCAACGAAGTCAATCTCAGTTATAAGTCTGACTACAACACTACACCTAGGACTAATTGGATAAATGTGCTTTATTTTACCACCTGAGTAATTTTATTATTCATCGAAATTAGCTAAGCACGCATTAGTGCTTCCAAGACCTGAGGGAAAACAGAGCAAATTGCTTATGCTAAGGATGAAGAGAGTTAAATACTTGAAATTTTTTCCATGTGCTCTCAGCACACAGAAGTTAGGAGCAGTCACGGCAGAACCCATTTTGTCTTCTCTCAAGATTCCCCCCCCTCCAATAAAACAAGAAGCTACAGTTACGAGTTTTAGAACACAGATACTAGTCAATAAATGATAGAAAGATAACAACCTAGCACTTCTAAGGCATCTATTATCCGCTCACAGATGAATCAAGTATGCAGTATTTTCCTTCCAGAGACACCAAACAAAGAAGACTGAAATCAGCCCAGCTAGGCACAAGACCCTTTGGTCAGCCCCGAAGCAGCCAGCCAGAGGCACGGGATGGTCTCTGCAGGTCCCCTCCCACCGAGGGGTTCCAGCTGTCCCACCTGCTGCAAGCACACCCGTGGCAGTACTCACAGCTGAGTGTGCACTCACCGTGCCTGGCTCTGACCTAGACTCAAGGAGCTCATTTTCTTCCCCTCGCTGTTTTTAGAAGGAAAATACACGTTCTTACTCTATTAAGGGGATATTTAAACTTATTATTTTTCTCACCATATGAAAACAGGATTTAAAACTGATTAATTTAAGTAGATTTTACTATAGCTTTGCCCAAAATTCACAAGGAATCCCCCGGGCTCTGCTTGTTTCAATGCAACTGATTCTCATCGTGGATAATGCTATTTCACCAATTTACTTAAGAAAATAAAAATCCAGTTCCAGTGATCTGAATGATTTTCCTAAAACGCACCACAAACCCCACTGCTACAGCATAGTCACTGGGTCAGCCCAGGGTCTCAACCTCACTTCCTGAACTGTAACACAAACTGAAGACAGCTATCAAGGCCCTAATTGTAACCATATTGTCAAATTAATAAACTTAATCAAAGGTTATTTTTAAAGCATAAGATTTCCATAATGCCTTAAAATGTGCTTCCCTTCATGTACATGCTCACACTGGAAACGATCATTCCTTTTGCACAAATTTTAACTGACCTGTATTAAAAAAAAAAAAAAAAAAAAACTGTCTTTATCTGAACTTTCTTTTTAAATTAACTTTGTGACTCAAACCATGTATACAAGCATCAAACAAACCAAACAAACAAGCACACAAACACTGAACTTCCTCAACTTACCCAACAAATCCTTTATCAACAGTCCTAACAGCACAGCCAAACACTGAAAGCTAAAGGAGAATGAGCACCTGAATGCAGCTGATGCTCACCCCTAGTTCAAGGCCAACAGCCATAGAACACCACCAGAAATTTACATTTATTTCTGCTGTTTGCGCTTCACACTCAGCGAACACAGCTCCAACGACACACTGCTATCTTTGTTTTATTGCACAGAGGGAAAAAAACAAGAAAGGGAACTGGGAACAATTCAGGAAGACCTAATCCATTCACACAGCTGAGCGTTCCTTAGTACTATGAACAGGACTTTTGTTTGCCCTTTTTTTTTTTTTTTTTCAAATTTAAATGAGGGTAGAAGGAATAAAAGATTTTCAAGTCTTAAATAAGGTATTACAGCAACTGTTGTAGCTCTCCCACTGTTAGAGCTCAGGTGAGATGGATGTGCTGAGCTCTGCAAAGCAGGCTTCAAATCAGCTTAAGCACAACAAAATGCATCACCTCATCTCCTTCTCACTCAAATCTTGTCCAAAACTCACACACTCTGCCATCTAAGGGCTTCACACGGACTCCTTTCATTTGCTGACTGCAGCAAGCAGTAACCTTTAGTACCTATTTTTAAGCACCTCTTTATGTTCTCAAGATTTCAAGCCCCTACATACTAAAAAACCTGCATTCTTCAAGTATTACCCTCCAACACTTTAATTAAAAATTCATGATTCACAATTACAATTTAATTCTCTGCATAAAGACATTCCACAATACACTTAGAGATACAACCATAACACGAACATACAACCAACAAACCTTGCACACAGTTATCTCACCATTTATCCATGACTTTCACCTCCAAGAATCCCAACCTATTCTTAACAGTTATCCAAACACAAATAGCACGCTTCTTTTCCCTACTGCTCACCACTGAAACGCTGACACCTCAGCCACAGAGACCAAAAGCAGCAGCCGAGCTCCCCAGGATGCTCTCCTTCCTGCTGCAGTGCATTCCATGTGCAATGGCCCTGCACATCCTTCCAGCCAACACTTCAGGTCTCATTACATCCCAATGCTTCTCCTGCTGTTCCTCAAGATCGCCTTTTTCCTAACTTTGAATATCAATGACAGATTTGGAAAAATACTCTTTCTGTGGTACGTTTTCAAGCACTATCATGCAATACTATTTCTGAGGTAAACAAGTTAGGACATCTGCAGAAAACAAACTCTGGCATCGGCCGTCATTTTTTCACGCAAAGCTCAACCCAGCATCCAGCTGCCAATGGAACTGCCCCACGCAGCTGGTTTCTACTTCAAACCTTATCCCTCAGAACAGCTCTTCCCAAGCTGCCTGATACGCACCCAGCTCTAATCCCGTAACGGAGCCCCGGGCTGCGCGTTGTGTTGGGGCTGCAGCACCGGAGCAGCTCAGCCCACGAACACCGTGTGCCAGCCGGGCAGGTGCCACCGGCTGCAGGACGGAGGTGGATTATCTTTCACTCCCTGCTCCCGAGGCACCCACAGCAACAACGTCTGCGCTTCAGTGATGTTAGAAAAGCAAAACACGCGCCTTCAGCAGCATCGACAGCACTTGGAATCCTCACGGAACGCCCTGCAGCCGCCCGGCCAGCTTCCAGCCGCAACAACAACGCTAATCCTTTAAGCCGCCGCCGGACGGAACCCGTTTTCCCTTCCCAGAGCCTCATCCCGAGCCGCTGCTGGAGGGGCTGCCCGCACGGAGCCGGCGGTTCGGCGGCCCGGGGTGAAGCGGCTCGGCCGGGGGAAGGCGCTGAGGAGAGCGGCGCTCCCCCGCCCCGGAGCCGCGGCTGTCACAGCTCCGCGGGGCCGCGGGGCGAGGTAGGGGCTCCCCGTCAGCGCCGCGATGCTTCACCCCGCGACCCCCGCGGGCCCTGGCGCTGCCCCCACGCCCTCCTCTCGCCCCGATCCGGGTACAAACGCAGAGACTGAAGGAGAGCGACAGAGGGGCCCTGGGGTGGGAGAGCGGGGGAGGGCCTGAGCGGGGAGGCAGAAAAATACAAAACAGTTACTCACAATCATCTAAGTCATCCTGCAAATCCACAAAATACAAAGGGATCCCTACAAACAAAAACAGAGACACCGCGGGGTTGGCTTCAGAGGGCGGCGGCGAGGAGGACCGCGGCGCCCCGGCGCGCGCCCCCCGCCCCCACTTACCGGCCATCTTGGAGCAGGCATGGGCGAGGGGGCGGGGGGCGGCGGCGGGAGGGCCCGGGGAGGAGCCGCCGGCACTTCCTGACCCCGCGCGCGCCCCGACGCGGCCGCTGTGGCACCCAGCCGCTGCCCGGGAGAAATCGCCCCTCTACGGCTGCTGTCCCTTCCTCGGAGGGGAGAAAACCGCGGGCGGCGGCGCTGGGGGGTGCGGTCAGGTGACTCCCGGGGGCCGCCCAAGATGGCGTCCGGCGTGCGGTGCTTGAGGAGGGAGCGCCGCTCGTAACCGGGAGCGGGGGAGGCGGTGACGGCCCTCGGCTGCCCGCGCCCCCGGAGGCCTCGGGCGTGTGCCGGGGAGGGCTATGGTCGTACTGGGACGCGTCTCAGGCGCTCGGTGAAGGCGCAGCCTGCCCGGCCATGGCTCTGAGGGAGCTGAAAGTTTGCCTTCTAGGGGTAAGTGCTCGCCGCGGGGCCCGGCGCGGGCCGGGGGGTGCCCGCCCTTCGCCTTCGCGCTGAGGGGCTCCGGGCCGGTGCCTTCAGGCGGGGCTGCGCGCGGGGCCTTTTCCCGGGCGGGCGCTGGGCCTCGGCCCTCTCCGCCGGAGGCCAGCGGCCGGGAAGGCCCTGTCGGAGCGAAGAGGCGTTGTGCAGGGGCGCACCGCGCCTGTTCCGCGCTGTCATTGGGGAAGGAGCGGAGGGCACGCACCGGCCCCGGGGTGCTGCCCTGCTCCCCCCGCGCTGGCGGGGCCTGGGCAGTCAGAGCGTGAGTCAATAAAGCATCTGTAATCGAACCTGAAAGAGAAGGAGGAGCATGAGTTTTATCTTTATTTAACAGTGTGTTTAGTCTTTGAAAGTGCCATAAGCGTAGCAGGTAGTGAAAGGAGGAGACTTCAGGCAAAGTGACGTAGAAGTTTCAAAATCCCTGGCAGAAGCTGTGCGTTGGCTCTGTGTGGATGTGCTCTAAGGACTTGGCTGCAGAGCTTAGTGCTGAACAGGTGGAGCTCTCCGCACCTGAACCCTGTGCTGCACAGTGCACACCAGACAGGAGTGCCTGCTTGTACCCAGCCCCATTGCTCTTCTGAGAGAAAACTGCTTCTGCGCTCAGTGTGGTAGGAAACCATCTGGGGCATGGATGAGTTCCTGTTTGCTCAGTGCTCGTTCCGTCTGCAGAATACTTTGCCCTGTGAGAAGAGGACAGGAACACCTGAGGAAACTGATCCCAGAACTCCAGGAGCTGGGATCTGCATCTGCTTCTCTCTTCTTAAGATTAGCTTTGTTTATTGAGATGGCAAATATCGTAAAGTACAAAACGAGGGTCAAACACACTGTCATTGAGAGGAAGACAGCTTGAAAAAATAAACATAAGTGTACACACTATACCCAGTTTTATTATCATGGTCAGGAGAATCAAGATAGTGTGCGAGTGGTACAAAACTTCATCTTCAATGAAACACTTTACATGTTTGTTTGTTTTTTTTCCTTAAAATTTTATTGATTCTGGAGATGTAAAGTAAAAAGTTTGTTGTCACCTGCCTGGTTAAATGGCCATTCAGAACGTTCAGCTGCTATTGTGAATGGTTTTAGCACTAATAATGTCACTTCACTCCTAGATGTGCCTGCCGTTCCTTGCTTTTTTTAACAATTGAGTTGATGGTATAAATACAAACGTGACCTGAAATTTTTGTTGCATTTCCTCCTTTCCCACTTACAATCCTGTAAAGGTGTATTTGAAACATGTTTCAGGTGCGTCACAAAGACATGCCAGGCCTTTCATTAGGCAGGGTGGGACAACATTAGTCAGAAGCTGAAATGTGTGTGTCACACTTGTATAATTTCATGTGCTCAATTGGCTTACAAAGGTGGAGTACTATATTCAGTTTCTGTATATTTTCCTAAATGTGGTGGAAGGTCTTTCTCTGCTCTGCTCTAGTTCAAATGTAGTTTGTGTGTACCCTTGGGGGGGGGAAAGGAAGTTTGAATAACTGATAATAAGCAGGAATACAGGTTTTTATACTCCTTGATAACAATTTTGTTTAGAAAGTTATAACTTAGCAGAGAGGCCTTTCATTTTTCTAGTGAAAAATACAGTAACAAATACAGTAATACCTGAGATCTCTTACTTTCTTGAGATTTTCTTCAGGAATCTGTTATTCCTACAAAATATATGCAAGGTATGAGAATTAAAAGAATCAACTTTACAGCGACTAATGTCTCTTCCATGTTTCTGCTCTTTTTTAGGACACTGGTGTGGGCAAATCGAGTATTGTGTGGAGATTTGTGGAAGATAGCTTTGATCCCAATATCAACCCAACAATAGGGTAAGAAACTAAATGAAGTAAATATTACTTATCCAGAAATCAAACTAAATTGAAGGACTCTGTGTTTATACCTCCTGAAAAGATCATATGAGGCTTTTCCACGTGTGGCAGTTAAATGTGGTATTAAACTTCACTGCAGTCTTAATAAGCCCACGAGCTGCCTTAAGAAACCTGGGAGTGTATTTGGCCATCCCGAAGCTTCTGTTTTCATTTGTAAGATCCAGACCCATTTTGCGTTGCTAATTTCAACTAATATAAATCGTGCTAGGAGTGTTCTACTTCAGGTGCTTCTGTTAAATGAACAACATGCTTTTCTCATGGCACTACTCTTAAATTTCAAAGTCTTATTATGTGACTGTGTGACTTTTTTTTTTAAAAAAAGGGGGGGTGTTTTTTAGAATCGAGTGCAATATCAAGTCTCCTAGGTTTTTGCAGATAATATTAAATCAGATTGTAGTTCTTTTCATTCAGTCAATCTGATGTTGTACATCGATATGCTCTACACATTCTCTTAAGTAACTGTTGAAATTTAGTGCAATCACTCTCACAGCTGAGGATGTTTGAAAGATGAGCCTCAGAGGAACAGTGTGACTGAGCTCAAATCTTCAAATAGATAAGAGAGAGGACATCAGGAATTCTTGGAGTGGTTGGAAGTTTTCCTGTTTATTTCTTTTGGTACCCTTTTTGTTTTCCAAGTATCTCATGAGCTGCTTTGCTTCTGAGCAATTCTTTCCTTACAGAAAGGCATGACTGGATGCTGAGAAGTGTGGGGGCAATGCATCTTCCTGTCTCAGGTGCCACGCAGCCTCTACTACAGCTTTCACCAAAAGATTCTGCTGATAAAGATCAGCTGCATCTCATCCTGTCCTTCTAGAGTGTGGTTTCCTTGATCTGTCTTTCTCTTTCACTCCCTCTTTCTGCTCCTCTCTCCCTGTTTTACAATGTAAACACTGGTATTGAACTGAAGGATATTTTTAGATACTGTGCTTTTACTTCAACTTCCTCATTAACAAAGGTAGCCTTTAAGACAAATTGCTGGGTTTTTTTGATAAATCTTCCACGGATTGGACATGCTTAGTTAGCTGTCAAGTTAGCTGCAGTAGATGTTCTTTTTTGGAAGGTAATGGAACTGATGTGGGGATAGCAGCTGTACTGCTGCTTGTATAAGTTGGGGGCAGGCTGTTCTAAACTTTTAAGTTTAGTTTGTGTGAAAAGTTAAGACCTACTGCCCACAGTGATATCAACTGCAAGCAAAATTCCTTGTTGAGACAGACACTACTGAAGATCAATTTATTTTTTGTATTACCTGAGGTTTTCAGAGAAATTGCTCATCTGTCTTCATTCCTAGCAGTCCAATTACTTCAAAAAAGAAAAAGCTTTTCTTTTTACTTAGTTTGTTAAATAGTTGGCTAGTGTGGGTGATATCTACAGTGGCCCAAAGTTGCATGCATGAGCATGATTGCTAGGTCCTGTTTGTTTGGGTGCTGGTTTTTTGTTTTGTTTTTTAATAATAGTAATTAATCTATTTAAATAGTAGCTGTCCAGGTATGGTAACACAGGCTTAGGCTTTTCAAATGTGAGGAGTACTTGTTTATTTGTGTGGGGTGCTCTGTTCTATAGTTAGATGTATGTGACTGCACGCTTAAATTACCTGGGTTAAACCTTTGAGTAACCCAGCGTGGGTTTGCATTCTCCTCGATTCGCCTTTCAAGTTACAAATCTTAAAAAACTGTGTGTGATGGTTTAGGCCTTGCATATCTGCAAGGCTGTCTAAAGCTGCAAATCAAAGACTTTGTTCTGTGATGCTTCTGTCTTGGGAAAGCAGAATTTTCTATTGGAGAAAACTCAGGAGAGTTTTGTTGTTGTTGCTGTTTGGTTGGTTTGGTTTTGTTTTTCCTGAGGAGAAGGGCTGAGAATACCTTGCAATGCTGTTGGAAGATGCTCACCATTGTGGTAGTGAGGCTAATTTGCAGGACGGAATTTGTCTTCATCAAGTTAGTGACAGTTCTGGGATTCCTGTGGTTTCTTGAAGGGACAGACTAAAAATCTGTATCTTTTAGAAGTCTTGATAAACTAAGTGGTCCAAGGACTTGATGTTTTGGTACCTTGCCACACTAGTATAAATGGATCAAAACGTGTCCATATGCAGAGATTGTGTGAAGTTCGAAAAAGCAAGTTCATTTTTGAAACTTGCTAGACCATGCTTTTGTTTCTTGACTGAGACCAGGAGGTGGAAAGAATAGAGCGAGGCTTAGAGAGGCATTTCAGAGCATCTTACAAAGCTGCTAAAGGTGAGAACTAAAACTATATTTACTCTTGGGTTTTTAAGTGCACAAGATACCATCTAAAGTTTCCTGTCCTGTTTCCACTCTTAGAATATCTGAGCAATCATACTTCGTCATGAATGCCCATTATTAGTTTGTGATTGAAACTTGAATACGGGTAGCCTGTAGAAACCCTGTCAGGATTTTGGAACTTCTTTGCTGTCAGTGCTGAGGGTACTTTCTACTTCTGCATCTCTAAGAGCTGCAGAATCTGTAGTCTTTACATCATTACAAAGGCATTCTGAAACAGCTTTCAGGTTCATCTTGTTCCTGTAGTTATCCTGTTTGCTGGGAGAAACAGCTCGGAAATTTGGAGGGATACTGCTGGTTTTCTTACTGGAAGAAGTCAAGGAGAACTCCTAGTTTGAGTGCTCCCAGCGCAGTTTGTCTTCAAGTTGCATGCTCCTGCTGACATGCTCTCACTTGCTTCTGTCACACTGAAATCTTCCACTTCTCAAATAATTTCAACTGGAGTTCAGCCTCTATGGTCAGCTACCGTCTGGGGTGTTTAGTTGTGATGTGAACTACAGCCATGCAGTTCAAAGTGAGTGTACTGGTACGCTTTGGTTTGTGGAACCAGATAAGTTTTCAGCGAGCTTAAATTAGGAATTGCTGCTTAATTTCCAGCAGTCTTAAGAAAACTGAAATCTTTGTGCTTTACAGCAGATGCTCTTACCACTTAATTTACCTTTACTATTGCTAAAATATATATAGCTCCTTGTATTTAAAGAAATTGCAGTTAGACCCTTTCTTTGAAGGGATGCTGCAATCTTTTATTTTGCTTCTTAAAAGAACAATCAGCTTTGGACAGTGATGTTTGGCAAACTGTCTGAGCTTAAGGAATGGGGAAAAGGTTCTCTCTAAACAGTGCAAAGCATTGTGGGATTGCTCCCCTTTATTTTAAGTGTATGTAGCTATTTTGTCCTCCTATAACACTGAGACAGGGCAAAAGACCTCAGTTCTATTTACTACAAAAGTGTAATGGGCACTAAAAATTCATGTCCTGGTTATACTTAGGCTATAAGAGAAACTGCAGCTCAAAGTCTTGGATGCTGATGTTTAATGTTGTTGATCATGCTTTCTGCTTTGAATTTACGCCAAGTTTAGTGTAGTGTTAAGAGGCTCCAGTAAAGGTTGCCTCCAGGATGCTATCCTGCATCCTGTCCAAAACTGACAGTAGAACAAATCTGGAAATCTTCAGTGTTTTAAAGTGATGGAAATTCAGCATCCAAAAGCTATTTAAGATCCTAATGCAGAATCTCATATACTTAAAATAATCATGGCATCCAGAGATCATAGTGTACAAGAATCTGCATTCGGTGTGTGATTTCTCTAACAAAAAATGTCTATAGGTTACAGATACAGCAAAGAGAATCTTTCTCTCCTAAAAGATTTGGTCTTTGAATTCCTGTTCTTGTGGGATGTGTACCAATTCATGTAAAGCAGATCAAGTAAAACACAGAAGTACTTTAAAACATTACTGGAATAAACTGGAAGCTGAGAAGGCGGGTGCAGTTGAAGAGAGTTTTGGTTTCTCTTCTAGAAGTGCAAGAGCCTCTGCAGATTGAAGTATATAATGACAGGTTGTGGGAGCTGTACAGAGAGGAGACAGCGAGCGAGTTGCTGTTGATTTCTGTCCCCTTAACACCTACAAATGGCAATAAGACTCTTCTGTGCTGTATTTCCAAGGGACTTAGGAAGCATTCATCTGAATGTTAGCATTGAGGTGTAGAAAAAGCTGATACGAAAGGGGAGGCTTTGATCTCTTAGAAGCTGATCTTCCTGATTTTTTTTTTTGTCATACGTCCTTTATTTTTATCGAAAGCTAATGAAGAATAAAGGCTTATAGCTTACATTCTGGTTTCTTCTGGTTTGTTAGTTGAATTCTATCCTCTGAATAGGGCCCTTGCCTCACTAATTTCAACATTTATGTATGAAACTTTTGAGTGGCTACGTTTAGGGGGAGAAAGTGCTTCTAATAAATAGAAACCTGTTTAAAAGTTCATGATGGTAATGGTCTAAAATTACGTATTTTGGCATATTTTCCAGAGCCTCATTTATGACCAAGACTGTACAGTATCAAAATGAGTTGCATAAATTCCTAATCTGGGATACAGCTGGACAGGAACGGGTAAGTAGAGTCAATGTCTTTCATCCCATCTGGAATGATATCTCAGGCTGGAGTTTGGGATGTTTTTCAGCCCTACCCCTGAAAGTCACAATGTGATCTGATTTTACGAATATCTCTCAGAACACTTCTTTCTGCACATTTCTATTGAGGTAGGGGTGATAAAAATACATTTCTATTTTTTATTGTTGGTATCATGGCTAAACAACAAAGTTAAGGATGATTATCTAAGAATAACTTAAAAAACAAAAGATTGGAATTAGATTCTGTGAAAGGAAGTGGCATTTCAAAAGGAAACAAAGGGAGGGGAAAAATGCAGCAGTTGTATCTGGTACCATTTCTAGCTGAGTTTGTCACTTGACTATTTGGAGTCCTGGTAGAACTGACTTGCTAGCTTTTTAGCGTGATAACAGCCTCGATGTCTAGAAAGTCACTCTAGGATGTTTGTATTGCATTCAGATCTCTAGATTCTGAATGACTACTAATTTCCTCCCAGCAGCATGATACAAAGCAAACTTACGTCATGGGAGCTGTGTCCCAGGGATATGTCCTATGTATGCATGTTATCAGAAATATCCCAGTCCTTCTATTACCAGGAGTCAATCAGCATTTACTGTAAACAGTTTGCCTTAAGTACACATCATAGCTCATTCTGAAATGGTAATGTTTGAATGTGTCTTCTAAGGAGCAGAGCATGACTTTTGAGAGACTGGTGCTCTCAAACAGAAGGCTTTACAGATGTGCCAGCAACAACTTGGCAGGAAACATCCATTACGTATTAGCATTCCATCCTGTTCACTTTAACTGTGTTTGCAAGCAATGGGAGAACGCCCTGATTTGGATTCAGCATGCTACAATCTGAGGAAGCGTATCTGTACATGACTAGTACGTTCCAGGTCTTTCTGTTTTTAGACAGAGTGACACCTCTTTAGTTTTCTTCCATTCAAGTTGCGTGATGTTTGAGGAAAACAAAAAAGGAAGGATGACTTAACTGGCCCCTGACCCCAGATCTGTGATATCTCCAAAGCTTATGTTCCACACCTGAGAGAAATCACCGTGGGGCCCAAATATTTCTAAGGAAACCAGCAAAAGGAGAGCAAGAATACTTACTTTGATATGATGCTGATATCTTTGTGGATGTTTTTTTCTCCAGAGTTAAGCCAGCACTGTCACTGACTGCTGGTCACAACTGATCTGTGTGCATGCCTTGTGCTGAAATCTGCAGCGTGGCTTTCTGGTCATGCAACACACCTGCCAGTGTATTGTGAAAGGAGTCCCATCTGTGGTGGCCTGGAACACCAGAAATGACCAAACCACTATTGGAGTTACCATTCCTCTTATGAGCTATGATACTAATGAACACAATTCCATGTCCTGGCTTTTTGAGGAATATTTTCTGTTTTCTACTTCTAATCAGCAAATGGCCCTAAACCAGGCAGACTGGGCAACCTCTTCTTCTAAGAGATTTAAGGAAGTGGCAAACCAGCTTCACTCCATGGTGGAAATATGGCACACGTGTGTACTATGTGCATATTTGTTCTCTCGTTTCTTCTGCACTGAGTAAAGTTGGTAGAAGACTACTTATAACAGCTAGGACTTTTGTGTTCATATCTAACAATGTAGAAACTACACTGTCTTAATTCTGTCAAAATGCTAATCAGACTGGATGGCAAGCTGGAGTCTTTGAAAAAACAGCAAAAGGAAAATTCAGTGTTTCTGGTAACATCTGTTTTGTTAATGTATTTTATCTGCTGACTGCTCTTAGGTGGAAAAATGTATCTAAGTGTTAGCAGGCAGGAAATGAGAGTACTACAAAATCAGCAAGTGAAAGTTGGTTTATTCCCAATGCAAATAGTCAAATAATCAAAAGGCCAGGTTGCAACCAGTCCAAGTGGTGGTTTACCAAATATGTTTCCCTTTACATTTTATTATTTATGTGGAAGAGAGGGATTATGCCCCAATGTGAACTGAATGTCTGCTCATGTTTCCCTTTCCCACTATTAAATATTTTTTCTATTCTGAACTTTGTGTTCAGAACCCTGTGTTCAAAACAGAATTTGAGAGCCAAATGTAAATTGTCTGGAATTCTCCTTTATACCAAAACTTTTATGATTTATAATATTGCTCTCAGTTGAACTGTACTAAGCAAAAGGAAATTGATATTTTATTAGAACCAAATAGCCCTTTATGAAAACCTGTGTTCTATTCACGGATTCTTCTATTCTTTCTCCTCAGTAGCAAGATGCACAGAAGATCTAAGTTGCATATGGTTACATCAGAACAGCACACGCAGCTTATTCTGCTTCAGCGAGAAGCTGCAGAGAGCCGTGTTTGCTAGAAGGGTTGTCTGGTTCTTGGTTCAGTTAGCAGAACATCACATTGATTTTTAGGAAATTTCAGTTGATATATTCAATCATGCTTTTTTTTTTTTTTTTTCCTCCAATGGTGGATTTATACCACTCCGTGCAAATGTGCTGCCCTGGTTTATGCCCTTCAAACTCCCTACCAACCAACTATATTTTATGTAGATCTAATTTTCAATATTGTAATAAAGTTATTTTAAGCTTTTGTTACCCAGTGTTCCTTTAAGCTCTACTTGCAGTAGATCATGCAGCTTTGGGTTTTTGCAGTTTTTAGTTTTAAACGTGCTTCAAGTTTCTGAGCTTTGAGGAAAAACTCGAGAAAAAACCCTGAAGCTGGAAGTTAGATTGAGAAGAAAACAACTTTTCTAGCATTTAATGAGTGGCATGACTTAACCATTTTTCAGCATGGCTAGAGATCAACACTGGCCTCTGAACATTCCAGATCAGCAGTGATATATGCTAGCTTTCTTTAAATTACCTTTTTGTCCAAAAGCACCAGCAAGAAGAAAAAAGTTCAATTTTGACTTCTTTCTCGTTAGTCTTTAAAGTTGATTCTATATCCTGTGGGTTTGTGTCTGTTTATAACCAGCGTATTAAATGAGAGATTTGCCTATTCAAAATAAGGCCAGGTTAGGCTGCTTGCTTTTTACAGTAGATGTGCTGCTGATCCCCAAACTATTTATTGGTTGGCCTTCATAAAAAATAAAAATAAAAATAAATATTTTCATGGAAGTTTACATATTTAATTATTCCGCTTCTCTGCAAATAAAAGCTTTACACTAATATTAAATTTAAAAACAGTTTTCTCTTAATAATAAGCAAATTCTGGAGGCCAGTGAAAAATTCATGTGTTCTCTTTTTTTTTCAGTTTCGTGCTTTAGCCCCAATGTACTATCGAGGGTCAGCAGCTGCCATTATAGTTTATGACATCACGAAAGAGGTAAGAGATTTGATTTTCACTCAGCATTACCAATTCTGTTTTTCATGAGGCAGTTCTGATTCTTAATTTTTTCTGTTTTTCTTCCACATCAGGAAACTTTCTCAACATTGAAGAACTGGGTTAAAGAGCTTCGACAACATGGACCTCCAAACATTGTTGTAGCTATTGCAGGAAATAAATGTGACCTTAATGATGTAAGGTAAATAACTTGGCAATTTGGAGCCTGCATTTCAGGAGATAAGCTCATAGTGCTAAATACTTCAAAATTTCAGAGCTGGTAAAAGATATAGAGCAATTCTAGCTTTTTTTGTGCTGCCATGGTAGTTTCACAAGGAGTCTGAGCTATTTCTACTGCCAGAAAATTTGGTTATTTCACTTTTGTTTTTCTTGCCCACGTCCTCCCTTTTGTTGGTGTGAGTACACGTGTGATTCAGCAGTAAATCAGCCTGTAAAATGGATCTAGATTAAAACTAACCTGTTAAAAAAAGGCAAACTTATGCAAGTATATTTATGATATTTATCTTGCTCACAACATGATAACTTGCTGGCGTGACAGACGTGGGGTAGCAGGGTTAGGAATGAGCAGTTTACAGGGAGGCAGGATTACCTTTTCTGGTGGCAGTGCCAAGTTACACAAGCTCAAAACTGCCTGTGAAGCTAGGGTGTAATACAAGCTGTTTACCCCATTTTATAAGAAGTACTCCTGTCAGTCTGTAGCACCTCATTTTGTTATGAAAAGCATCAAGCCTGTTGGAAAGCATTGTGTAGGTTTTTCTGACTTGCTTGTTCAGGTGCCTTCTCACTTTGCTTAAACATGAGGGTGGAATTGGCTGTGGTTGAAGTGGTTGCAGGGAGTGGGAAAAGTTCTTAAGAAACTTTATGGACAGCCAAACTTTCAAGAAAGCATGTATTAAAAACAAAAGAAACCCTTTTTTTTATTGATGTTCTGGTTAAATAAGCCAAAATTCTGTAAGAAGGTGTGTGCAAACTCCTTGTTTTTAGCTTTCATTGGAAGAGGTACTGCAGCTGCTGTCTCAAAGGAGACAGATGGTTATGTGTGTAAAGAACCACTGCAAAGTTAGTATAGTTTTACAAACTGTTCCTATATGAGTTACACAGTGCACTGTAATAACTTTTGTCAGAAACAGCATGTCTCTTGGAGTGAATATGGCATAGAACTGTTTACAAGACAGTTGTAAGGCATTAAGTTTCACACTTGTGCTTATTTCTTGGTGCTTAGGTGGGATGGTAAGTCATGTAAACATTGCTATTGAAGGTAGTGAGTAAGACTCCTTGTATTCCAGCAAGAAGCAATAGCCATTGACCTAAAGTCTGTGCTTTTGTGTCTTAGTATCTGAAGTCTGTTGTTATTGAAAGTCGTGGTATGTTTCCAAAATGTTATGTAAAGCCATGTTAGGGCATAGTCTTCTCTTGTTGGGGTTTGTTTTTTTTCCTGTTGCTGAAGAAGACATTGCATTAGCAACTGGCCTACTTAAGGGTACAAAATATTTCTTTTTACTTCTTGGCTCTGTAGTTGTGTACACAGTCTAAATAAATTCCTGCTTGTAGCTATGTCTTCATTGCTTCATGTAAACTAGCTGCTGTACTAATGTAGTGTTGAGAGATGCCTGGTTTTTTGAGCAGCTGTAGGAAATCCACTGGATTAGGGGAATGGATACTAGGGTCTTTTCAATGCATCTAGAACTTGTGTGTGTGAAGAATAAGCTACTCCCTATGCTTGACTGCAGACCTACACTTAGAGCACTCAAGAAACTCCATTGTAACGTCAGATGGCTTGAGGCCTTGTTTAGTTTGATTGTGCTTTAGTGATGCTCCTGCCTCTAAGCAAGGAGACAGCCTAGAGTAAAAAATGAGCATCAACTTCAGGATGAGGGAGTGGGGTGATGCAAAACAGGTAATACAAAATACTCATTAAACAAGACACTTAAAAGCTTAATCTGTCCCTTAAAGTTTTGAATAATGTATTTTTTCTCCATTTTTTGTTTGCTTTTTTTCAGAGAAGTCATGGAAAAAGATGCTAAAGACTATGCAGATTCCATTCATGCAATATTTGTAGAGACAAGTGCGAAAAATGCAATAAACATTAATGAACTCTTTATAGAAATTAGTAAGTATTAAAACAGGTAATTTGTTTTTCTTCTGAAAGAAGTTCAAGTAGAAATTTGATTACTGTATTAGTTTTTTGTGCTATTTAGGCAAGAGTATGCTGATTTAAATTGCTAACAACCAGATATGAATACTAACTGCAAATTGAGTTGTATACGTTTTTGGTCTACTGACTTCTAAATATTCCTTGTAGGGATTTTAAGCCTACTGTGATGCTGCTGGATAAATAGCAAGCAGGGCACTGATGTCAGAAGTCAGTATCATCTTACCGTACCTGTTGTTGAATGATTCAGTTAGTAGTTCCAAGGTTATGGAAGGGACAAAAAATAGTGTGGAGAATATCCAAACTTTATACAGCTGAGAAAACGAGTTAAATTCTCACTGTCAGTGCTTGTACTTGGTATAGAACTGTGTGTTTTTGAAAACATAAGAATTCAAAATGCCAGATTACTGACTGGGAAACAGCAACTAGTGTGTGCATTTTCTACCAGTATTTTTGTGATACTTCATTTTTCAAGTAAATTGCAAGACTTTTCTGTCTCATTCATGGCAGGGGGATGATAAGCACCTTTTTTCATGTTTGTGAATGAGAAACAGTATTCCTAAGTGAATTCTATACAATATTATTTGTAGAATATATTTCAAGCAGCAGCACCGATGTGCAGATATCAGCCTGTTTCTGAAATGAGGACAGACGTTTCGCGTTCTTGTGAGCAGTTCAGTATATTGAAGCTGATGTCAAAAGTATGTGCTGTACATAAGCTTCATGCTTTACTGACTTGCTCTCTAAACTCTAAAAGTTCATCTCAAATAAACTATGGAATAATTTCTTAAATCCGCCTCAAAAAGAATGCTCAACCATGAATGGCTAACTTTAAGCACTGAGCTGGATGACTAAAGCAGCTATCTTAAGCAGCTATCTTTAGCAGCACTTCGGTGCTAAGTGTGATGCAGGTGATCTGCTGGGAGAAGACAGATCAAGGTGGTAGATCTCAGCAAAGAGATTCCAGACGGTATTGCATCCTGCAGAGTATATTCTCTGGGTGCTTCTATGTAGCCAGAAGTGTGAAGTTAGCTTAAAGCTGCCTCTCTTCTTTGTGGGTCCATACCTCTAACAGAACTGTATAGACTGTCAACTGCTATCCTTCTGTTATGCATTAATGACATGACGTAATGTACATTGACTGAACGAGTTTCAAATGTTTGCTATAATTTTTTTTATCTGCCTCCTTGTAGGTCGTAGAATTCCATCAACTGACACCAACCCCCCCTCTAGTGGTAAGGGCTTCAAGCTTAGAAGACAGCCATCGGTGACAAAGCGCAGCTGCTGTTGACTGATCCATTAGAAAATCAGACTTGTTTATACAGTAGGTGGTCTTGGAAGTTAATAGTTCGCGTTGGGTTTATATTATCAGTCTTAGATCTCTATCTGCTGGTGTTCATACGGCCAAGGTCCAATAAGAAATGGACCAGTTCATGTGACATCTGTATGCTCGCAGAAAAGACTGCAATCGTAATGTCAGCCTGTTTACTTACAAAAAGTGTAGTATCTCTTGCATTCAAAGGGAATCCATCATCACTTCTTTGGCCTTGCTTAAAAGGAAGGTGACTATGAATGGTCGAGCTGAAATGTTTAGTAGTTTTGTAATCAAGACTGTGTTTTTGTAAAAAGGGAAATGAGCACTTTTGTGGGACTTGGGGGTGGGAGGAGCCTGAAATTTGAAGGTTAGTGAGATGTCGTTTCTTCCTTTTCTTCAGTGAGCCTTATTTGAAATTTAAGTGTAGCTAATCCAAAGTACAATGGAACAGTTGGTTTGAGGTAGCTACAGAATAAGCAACTGAAGGCAGATAATAAGCAAATCAATCCATCCACTCCTCAGAACCCATTTGCACTTTTTATTTAAAGATAAGCAGCGGGAGTGGGAACACAAGCAGCAGATCTTAAACCACAGACAATCTTTTTTCCATGCTGACTTTAATCACTTTAAGGCAAACTGATACACTTACGAGCATCTTCTTGTTCTTACAAGGTTTTTAATTTTAAGATGTTGGTCAAAGAAAACCTAGCTGTAGCTCTGACTAAATGAAGTGATTACTGACTAAAAACAGATGCTGTAAACAGCTGCTGCCAAGAGTTTTGATAAGACTTAGAAGGTTTGGGGGAAAGCCTTTAACTGCTTAGCATGTGTAAAGTGTTCATATTATATTTATGAGACCAGTGTTTATTATAAATTATGCAAAAACAATTTTTTAAAAATACAATCTTATTCACTCCTTCCATTCCACACCTGTGGATACACTCCTGGGGTTCTCCCTTAGGTTTTGTCACGCATTTTAGGTATTGTCACTGTAACTTCATCCAGAGACAGGCTGAAATTCATTCTCCTCAAATTCCATTTGGAAGGTCCAATAGAGGCTGCTGTTGATGCAGTATGAGGTCTGTCTGTTGAACAGGTTTTCACCTGTGGTGCACCCAGTCTTTCCTGTTTTGGGCACAAAAGTACAAATAAGTAACCTTAAGATGTGGTAATGTAGATCATTACCTCTTTGTCCCTGGGCTTTTTCACCTGTGAAGGTTGCTTTTTTGTTTTGTTTTGGTGGTGTGGTTTTAGGTTTGTTTGTTTGTTTGTTTTAAGCAAATCAGTGTTTAGCTTGTGTTGGTTTTAGAATGCTTGCAATTAAACTATAGAATGACCATACCTTTTTGTGCTATTTTTAATTTATTTTCACTTTCTTGTTTCCTGTGGGCACAAGTGAGGATCTTCAGACTCGAGTATATACTAGTACGTTGTTAAGCTGTAGAATTAAAATGAGGTTTATTCTGTTTGCAATCTGGCTTTCTATCATCTCAAGTACTTTCTCTGAAGGAAATGCAGAAAAGTTTTTAAGAAATGAAAAGATTTGTAATTCAGATTAGTCTGTAATAGTCAAAATTCTTGTAGAGCTATTATGGAGCTAGACAGTTAAACTAATAGGGTGAGATTTTAATTGGATCAGTATGCTTTAATGAAATTTGATGAGTACTTTTTTTTTTTATCATGCATTTTACTTAGATCCGCATAGTCAATGATGCCTTCTTTGCCACAATTGTACAGGCTTCATGCTTATAGAGTGCCCAAGAAGTCTTTATCTCCATCAAAGGCTGTTTGAAACCCTTTTGAAATGCTGGGCCTTAACAAAGCATCTGATGGCAGAGACAAATTTCTGGTTAGTATTCAGCCTGGTGTTTGGTACGTTGTTCTGTGTCACTGAAAGCAAATCTATGAACAGAAAACACTGTACTCCCACAAAATACTTGATGGAAGCCTACAAAATATGTAATGGAAGTGTAATCTGAACAAAGAACAAAGTCTGCTCTTGAACTTGTTTTTTATTTTAAAAATGTAGGCTAGCAAATGAATGTAGAACTTGTACCAGTGGCAGTCATGGAAATCCCTAATTTCTTTGAAGTATTTCAATTATTCTTTCTGGCAAATTTAAAAATATAAATTGTGGTTATCTAATGAAACTAGATTTTTAAAACATCCAGTGTTCATAGTGCTTTAGAAATCCGTTCGTTACCAAAATACTATAGGTGCTTTAGTGTCTTAGCTCTGATAAAACATATTGCATTTAGTTAATCTGGAAATTTTCTTGAACTGGGACATGCAGTAGGAAAAGGAAAATCTTGGATATCAGGAATATCTTCCATCCAGGCTAGTAGAAATGGGGTTTCAAACTTGCTAAATTATTGTTATTGGCTATTAGCATGGAAGAAAAATTGAGTTTAAATCTGCTTTTCAGTGAAATAATAAAAATGGTCTAATATTTATCCAATATTTATTGACATGAGAAGAAAATACTGGTTTCTGGGCTAGGCTGAGAACTATGTTAATACTGATGTTACTGTAGCTGTCTCCAGTCAGGGTACTGTATCGTGCTATCACACCGTTTTCACTGTCTCACAGATACTATATAGTATTTCTTAGGAGATCTTTATAAACTGCTTTCTAAGCTATTCTCATTTATCTGATACATACCAAAATGAGACTTAAAACAAGCAAACAGAAAAAAAAGAAAACAAGAATCAGCATCAACTAAATCTTGATGCCTCAGACTCCTTTTGAGTGCCTGTGTGCATGTTTCTGATCTGGGTGGAATGCAAGCATACTTCTTATCTTCTTTGCAGTTCTGATCTCAAATTACTCCAGTTAATGAATCCATGGAGAAGGCCAGTGTTTCAGATTGCCCAAACTGCAAACATTGAAGTGAGGCTGCTTTTTAAGACTATGCCTATGTCAAATGTCAGACTGTTGGTGTAAGTTCTTTTGAGCCAAGAGAGCTGTTTGTTGATCAGTTGGCTTTAGCGGAAGGCTGACACGCAGTCTTCCCTGGATGAGATGCACATGTTCAGCGTCTCATTTTTGTTGGAGAAAAATGGTTTCTTGTGTATTGAGTTGTTAGGCCATCTGCTTTCATTTTGTACCAGGCTTGCTGAAATTAATTATATTTTGTCCTAACACAGCTTCTCTGTTTGGAGGAAGATTAGCCATTGAGTGTTTGGAGTACTGATCATCAACCATTTCAGTTAACTTTTTAGTAAGTTTGTTAAGAAGTTGTTGAAATAGCAGAATGAAACTGAAGTCCAGAGCTTTGCCTTTCTGTTTAATGAATGGCACTCATCACAGAGGCTAGTAATTGCAAAAATAATTTGGAAGGGGCAAGCATCATATATGTAAAAAGGTAATGAGGTGCATGTCGTATCATTGATCCAGAGCATGTTTTTAACTGACAAAATGTTGCCATTTGCACTTCTGAACAACACCATCTCATTCCTACGCAGGTATAGATTTGTAGAAAAATGTCATTTGACAAATAGTTTCTTCTTTAGCTTTGGAGCTACTTTAAGGAGCTGCCCAAGTTTTGCAGGGTGTCATAATTCCCTATGAATTGTAAGTCTCTTAAATGACTTGGAATGTTCTTGATCTGGGCTGTGAGTAGTTCTGGGGTATATTTTATATACGTGTTAAAAGCTGGCACGTGAAGTGCCTAGACGGATGAGGTGTGGAGGCCTGTGTTTTGTTAATAAAACACAGAGACATTTAATGGTCAAACTACTGGAAATTGTAATAGGTGCTTTTAAAAGTTCTAAGAGAATTCTGACAACTTTCACTGTCATCAGGGTGGTAAAGACTTCTTATATTGTTAGATCCATGTTGATGCAAAACAAATCGTTGCACTTTAAATCCCTCCTGACATCAGTGAGACCTTTTCTTTAAGTGCCACAGTATCAGACAGTTAACAGGTGAGAGGGATGTTCAGTGAAGACTTGTCTTTGGTGTGTTGGTGTACATAATACCAGCTTAATGCTACGAGCTTGCTCACAAAAGAAGATCAACACACTTGAAAAGAGAGTAAGAGGAGAGGAGCCAATGCCTTCTTACTGTTCTGGAGTTGTATTCCTTTAGCCTGGCCAAGAGATGTGGGATTCATTGGAAATTGTCATCATGCTTAAAGCTTTGATCTATTTATCAAAAAATAACTGATTTTTAACTTCTTGAGTGGTTTAAAACATTGGCATTAACAAGCTTTTTGTTTTGATGCTAATGCTAAACTATTCCTTAACATTAGTATTCAGTACAACCTGTTTTGAGTATTATTAGTTGGATAAGGAAGCTTTATTGATGATGTTTGAATGGCTTTCTTGTGAAACTATCTTTAGTGTTTGTAAGGATGAGGCAGTCTTTGTGGTGTGCAGTGTCAGCAATCTGCAAAGACTGTCTTAGGAATGGAGGATTTACAGGACAGAAACAGTCTAAACTGTGTGGCTAGTGACCCTCTTACAAGCAGCAATAACTACATAAAAGTTAAGAAATACCTGAAGCATGGGGACAGGTTGAACAGGTTCACGCTGTGGCGGGTGATAAACTGGCTTGATGGTAGAGCTCAAAAGGTCATAGTAAGTGGGGCTACCTGTGGTTGGTGGCTGGTTCCTAGTAGTGTTCCCAGGGCTCAATTCTAGAGCCAGTTCTGTGCCATGCTGTTATCAGCAATCTGGTTGCAGGAGTGGAATGCATTCTCAGCACGTTTGCTGATGACACTAAACTGGGAGGTGCTCATCCCTGGAGGACAAGAGGCCTTGCAGAAGGATGTAGGTAGATTGGAGCATTGGGCAATCATCAGTGGCATGAAGTATGAAAAAGTAGAATGCTGGGTGCTGCACCTGGGATAGAGCAGTGCCAGACAGACTGGCAAACAAATGGCTGCAGGGCAGCTCAGCTCAACTGGAACACAGGAAGTTCCATCTGAACTTGAGAAAAAACTTCATTACTTTTGAGGGTTAAAGAGCTCTGGAATAGGCTGCCCAGAGAGGCTGTGGAGTCTCCTCTGGAGATGGTCAAAACCCATCTGGACACCTTCCTGTGTGCAGGCTACCCTGGGGAACCTGCTTTAGCAGGGGGCTGGACTGGGGGATCTCCAAAGGTCCCGTCCAATTCTGTGATTTTGTTAAAAGGATAAGGTGCTTGAATGCATCCAGAGAAGGGCAGTGAGGATGGTCAAACACCGCAACAGGCTCTGTAGTGAGGTGGTTGATGCCCCAAGCCTGTCCATGTTCAAGAAGCATTTGGACAATGCCCTCAGTGACATGCTTTAACTCTTGGTTAGCCCTGCAGTGGTCAGGCACTTCAACCCGATGATCTTCGTAGGGCCCTTCCAACTGAACTATTCTGTGCTCAATCGCATCTCTGTTAATTGGTCACATCCATAGTAAAGCTAGGCAACAGAAGATTTATGAAAGTAAGTTAATGGTGTCAGTTACTAATCTTAAGACTTTTTAAGTGTTTTAGAATAAAAAAAATTGGTCAACTGACTTTTTGAGAGTTGTATGGCTCCAGCCAGTCAAGAGAAATAAGCTTGAAACTATGTTTCTCATACAAGAATTCAAGTGCCAAAACACATTTCTCTGTCATTGTTAGGCCTTCTGATGCATTTAAAGGGATTTAAAATCCCATTTTTAAAGGGATCCCTTTTGATCTTTTGGAAGTCTTGGGAATTTGCATGCAAACCCTTTCTTGGTCAGCTAGGATCAAAAAATGTTTGAAAAAAATCAAATGAACATTACCAAACTTTGTCCGTGAAGTGTCACAGATTTTTAAATTTTTCAAGGGATATAAGACTATTCTGCAACCCAAGAATATTGATGAGCTTCATCTCTGACATGTTCAAGTCAGCTTTTCCTTAACTTCCTTCCTTCCTTCCTTCCTTCCCCTCCCAATTTCCTACTCCCAGCCCTGACTTTTTAAGTGTACGTGCTATAAACAGCTATTCAAAAATACTTACAGGACTTCGAGTAGATTGGAGTTATTTGATGCCTCCTATTTTACATGGGAAATCAAGGCACTAGGGTGAATGTGTCCCCCTAAAAATTGGTACAGTGTTTGTTGAAACTGTCATTTTTAAAACAGAAAATTTCTAGAAGAAACAATTTTGCTCTTCCCATTGCATCATCCCACAAGTTAGAGGCTTTAATATTGTTCTTAAACACTAACAGTTTTATTCAAGAAGGTTGGGTTTTCCTTTGTTTCATTCCTGTTAATTTTTTCACATACATATTACTGAACAAACCAACTGCTACTCCTGTCCTACTGCTGAAGGATACAGACAGGCTTTTCTGTTGTTGTTTGCATTTGGGTGGATGCAATACGTCATCCAGTTGTTGCACTTGGATATGCTGCATCTCAGACCCACAGGTTCACTGCTGCTTTCTTGCCCCACTTTCGCTCTCGTTACAGCGTGTATTTCCTTGTGTTAAATCCATCATGTTTTCTTCGCTGCTTGTTCTTTGTCTCCTCATGGGATTTCACCAAGAAAAGGTGGCAAGTGTCTTTTTCTCCTCAAGGTTTGAGAAGTATCTGTCACAGCAGCAAATGTTTGTGAACGAAATGGTAATTCATTAGTACAGCTTTATGAAATGGTGAAGAACTCATAGCAGTTGAGACGTACCACTGCTTCATTATGTGAGAGGCAAAAAGGGCTTTCGCTTGGAGGGAGTAAATTATTGCAAAGCCCTAACAGCATCATTTAAAATGTTTTAACTTCTTTTGTACTTTGTATTCCTGAATATCCGGCATTGAAACTGTAGCACAGTGAATTGATGTAAGACACAGAAATGGATGGTATTTCTGTAGCTGTAAGACACTTAAGACTTCTTGGCAATCCTCCCTTGCAGCCTCTCATCCCTAGTACAACGAATAAAAAAGGAAATCGTCCTGGAGGTTTCTAAACAAAAACTTTGCATTTGCATTTGTGTATTCAGGGCACAAAAATAACCTGATATGCATATAGCTCTTGCAGTGTAATGTATGGCTGTAGAACTAAGCGTGAAGGTTAACTTTCAGCAGTTCTTGTCCCTCTTAAGAATGTTTTGCCTTTTTGTTACAGTATTGGGTTAACCTGTTGAAAAGCTGGAAAGGTCTGTGCCTTCTTATTATAGTATCTCTTACTAAAACAAACTAAAGCCGCTCAAAGTTACAGAGCATTTGCAGCACTGTAAACTGCACAAATGTACAACCATTGCTTCACTGCATGAAATGTAGTCGGATTGCAAGTGATGAAATATTACAGTGATGAGTTCCCAAGCTTATGAATGTTTTGAGACTTTTTTAGTCTTCTCTTGGGCTGGCCCCGAGGGTGTGTACAGGTCTGTCTGTATTGTTGGTTTGTTGATGCTAATGAGGAAAACCAGACTTTGTTTTCTCCTTTTTGTTTGTATTGTTATACTCCCATGTAGTGCATAGAATGAAAATAAAGAAATGTTGGTTTGGCATAATGTAAACAGCCTTTTCAGCTTACGCATTCATAATAAACTTTTATAGTGTAATAACATGCTGAATCACTACCAGTCCGATGTATTGTGCAAAAAAGGTGTAAACATTTTATTAATAAAAAGCTTTGTTTATAAATGTGCTGGCCTTGTTTATAAACTGTTCCAAAATTTTCAATATTGTCAAAAGTAGTCTCTATAGTAATAGAGTTTTAGAGGAGGAATGTTAGGCAATGCCATGGTAAAAGTCAGTCTAAGTGATGGTTCAAATAGATGTTTTCCAAAGGCAGTCATTAGTGGTCACTCAAAGTGAAGCTTTTCCATGGTTTATGTATACACAGACAGACAAAAGACAAACTTGTACAGAAAAGGGATGGAGAAAAAGTGGCAGAGAGAATGCAGCTTTTGTCTTACGCTTCCTTTCTCTGCAGCAGGATGTCTGAGAAACTGCAGGCCACACACAGCCTTGTCAGCCAGGCCTGACGCATTCTGCTGTGATCAAGTTATTTAATACATTGCATTTAGCTTAGACTGCATCAAAAGTTGAATTCTTGACCATCTAGGCCAGGTTTCTGTCAATCAGAACTGTAAAGTGCTTTTAATATCTGCAGAGTGTTGTGGGGGGCTGTCACGCTGGGAATGGTTCTCTTCTTATTTGCTGTACAGCTAAGTGGCTGCTTGCTTTCTTTGTGATTGTTTTAAACTGCTTTGGTTATGTACAGCACGAAAATATAGACTTGGCTAGAGCTACCTCACTTGTCTGGTGTAATGATTAAAAGATGCAGTCTTCTTGTTTCAAGGTTATGCAAGCTAACATGTTTGGTTAGCAGCCTCCAAAAAGTCCTGTTTCTAGTCCTGCTCCTTCACCTGGAATTCCTGCATCCAGGCTTCTCGCACACAACCGGCTGCAGTTCATATGCAGAAACGAGCATTAACATTTAACACAGTCCTGGAATAATTTAAATTTGTTGTTAGGTGTCTGCTATTTGTAGGTTGTCCTTTTAGATGTTTGCAGTTATCCAAATTGTCTATGGCTCTGCTTTGAAGAGTGTCAGATATATTTGTGTAAAGGGTAGGAGTGTGCTTTGGAGAGTACACAAGAAAGGTAAACACAAGGAATGTATTATAATAGAACCATGCATTTGTTTACAGGTTTGTGTAAGGAAAGTATGTAACTAAGTGCAAACTATATCATTTGTGTGCATGCAATATGAAGGAAGAATGTTTTATGTGGACAGAGACTTCTATAGCTTTTTAAGTAAAAGAATTATTTTTAAAAACTGTTCCAGCACGAAGCTTTTGTATGCTATTTAGTTTCCCAGTAGTGCTCATCCCTATTTTCTCCTTCTACTAATCAAATTGGCAACACTAATTCTAACTTCTACTGATCACCTTGGCAACAATTTGCCTTCTGGCCTTGGAGTGGCTGAACTGTTCATAAAGTGAGGGTTGTTCTGTGGAACGTAAAGACGCAGTATTGCAGGTGGCCTTGATGCGTATCCATTTCCATTAATCTGATCTGAACAGTACTGACTGCCTGCACATTTACATATAACCAAACTGTGTTCATGAGACTCTGTAAGTTTTCAACTTGGAGTGAAAACTGCTGTGTTCCGTGGACATTTCAGCATGGATGAAAATGGGGGGGAATCCTCCATATCCAAGCAGGTAAGTTCAGAGCTGCTGAGTGCAATCTGCTTTCATCTGATGACACAACCCAGCGTACCCTTCGTGGTGTGGCCCATCAAGCACTTAAGGCTGTACTTTGTACTACCAGAGAAAGCAGGACGTGGAAAAGCCTGGGCAGCAATGCTGACCTGTTGTTTACTTTGGGGAATTTTATTATGTATGACTATATGTTGTATAAGGTTTCCTCTGTCTTATTCCTCATTAGTTTCCAATTAACTTACAGATATATATGAAGCTTATCTTTTTCTAGCAATTACTTGGAATGCTTATGTACAGCTATGTTTTATAACTCAGTGAGAGAATCTATTTATAAAAATAAAACAAACTAAGAGATTACACCATGGAAGAAGATAATGTTTCCAGAGTATCAGCCAAGGAAAGCTCTACTCCAAAGTGTAAGTGAACTGAGTTACTTCTTAATTTGAGATCTAATAAAATGTTATGACATAATCTGTAGTTTATAGTATAAATTAGACCCCCCAAAAATAGCAAAAATAATAAGCCAAGGACATCCTAGGCTCCAAATCTAATTAAGTAGAATAGCAGGGATTTAAAAAAAAAAAAAAAAGTACGCCTTTATGACAATGTGACTGTCTTTTCTCCCATACAGAGAAGGAAGTTGAGGAAGAACAGCGGGACATTATTTGAGGG
>WBMW01006209.1:3346-42560 GCA_013396635.1 Penelope pileata | reverse complement strand
CATCCCCGGGCGGGGCCGGGCTGGGAGGCGGCCCCCGGGGGTCGCCGCTGCCCCCACCCGCGCCGCGGGGCCGAGGGCGGCCTGAGGGAACGGCGCGGGGGGGGCGGCCGCGGGCGGCGGCTCTGCGGGCGGCTCCCGGCGGAGGAGCCCTGCTCTCCTCCCGGGCCGACCTTCCCGCGGGGCGTGGGCAGCCGAGGCCGCCCTGAGCCCCGGGGAGCGCGCAGGGGGGAGAGGGGAGCGCCGGGAGGAGCCCTCGGCCTCCGCGGNCTTCGGCCCCCGGGCTCTCCCGCATCCCCGGGCGGGGCCGGGCTGGGAGGCGGCCCCCGGGGGTCGCCGCTGCCCCCACCCGCGCCGCGGGGCCGAGGGNCGGCCCGAGATCCCGGCCCTGAGGCCCCGGGAGCTGTCAGGGCTGCGGCATCCCCGGCCCCGGCCCCGGCCTCGGCCGCTCGCGTTGTGTCTGTCGCTCCAGGAACGCTGCAGGCCCCGCAGGTGCACGCATTGTGAACGTCTGCTTGCGCAGAGCACCGTTTTTCCTTTAAATAAAGATTTTGGATGGGTTTGAGTTACTTCTGGCGTTGAAATTCCAGGGTGGTGACCTGCCAGATAGCGCTGCTGTAATACAATATTGGGGGATTACAAACAAGCATTCGGCAAGTTTATTTATGCCCCCGGAGTCAGAGGTACTTTATAGCTTCATATGAATTCCTGGCAAATATCCTTTATTTAAAAATAGTGATTTATTTGCTGGCGTCTACTCCATGTTTCAAAGGTTTTCCTATAATGTTTTACGCTTAGGGGAGGTCTCTACCTGTCTTCAGCAGTAAATGCATCAGGACTGGTAATGCAAAGTGGGCTTATGGAAAAAGCGTGGCAATAAGGCTGGGTGGAATGAGTCCGTCCTTGTTGCCCGCTGAAGTATTTGCACGTTGTTATGGCAGCAGAGTCAAACATGCTTAAGAAGCAGCAAACTGTTGTTCTGATGGCGTTTGTGCTAAGAGCTGATTTTCATGTATCCCTGGCTGTTCTACGTACAAGTAATGCTTCCAACCTGAAGGCAGGTCTGAACTTGGTGGGCAAAAAGCACGTCCTCAGTTGGTGCTGCGTTGCCGGTGGGGCACAGCTGTGGGTCAGGGCTGTTCTCAGCCATCCCAGGTGGGTGCAGCACCGGGCGGTCGCTGCTCTCTGCTTGGTAGCGCTGAGGTCCGACCGCTGCCCTTCGTGCGGGGATGTGGAGCCACCCAAGTTACATCTGCCCACCACCCTGTGTCAAACCTTTAGCCAGCAGCCTGTATTCCTGGTGATGTGAGATGTTGCTTGGCTATTTGCAGATAACAAACGGCTCTAACGTATGCTTAAATATTAATGTTCAGATGGGCTTAATGCTATGGATGGCTTTCATCCGCCTTGGCAATAAATTCTGCCCTCCAGTCCTTCCTGACGGGCAGTGCTGACCGCTGTCCTTCGCTCAGGAAAGGCCCATTTGAAGTGTTCCCAAAGTGAATTCCACTCCGAGCAATTCCTCTCCTCCTGCTCGGGGATGGCATGCTGCCTGGCAGGGCGACAGCAGCGATTTTCTCACCTTTGTAAATAGTGGCGTTTATTTGCAAAGCGTCGCTCCGTGAGGAGACACACGCTGACGGATGCCGGCAGCGCTGCTGCCCGGCCGGGTCCTGCCGCCTCGCTGAGGGCAGCGGGGTCAGCGCCGTGGGATCGTGTGCTGGGCCCCGCGGACACTGGGGGTGGGTAGTGGTCCTGGTCAAAATGCAGCCGGGTAGGAAAAGCAGAAAATGATCAGCTCTGTTGTCGTTACGCTGCTCTGTATGATTCTTAAATGTAAAAACTAGAGGGAGGTGTGACATTGAAAAGATGCAGGAGTAAGATAGCAAAGTGAGCATTTATTCTGTTATGTGTCCCAATGCAGGGCTGCAGCAATCTCTGTTAGCCAGCACTTGCAATTAATTAAAAAAGGATTTGAGGACATCTTTTAAGCAGCTTTGTGCCCCTTCGTTTGCAGCAATTTTTCTAAATGCGTTTGAAGCTCTCTTTCAAAATGTTTGTGCCTTTTTGCAGAAATACCAAAGAAGATATTCGTGCTAGAATATTTTTTCATAGCATGTGAACATGAGCAGGGGTTGTCTTTCCTCCCCGCCTTCCCCTCCCACACCATAGCGCACTCGCTCCAAAATAGCATCACTGGGTGCTGTGCCGGAGCGCAGCTGTGAGCAGGGGGACGGATGGGTGGATGTGCTGCTCCTGGCGTGGCTGCAGGTGAGGTGCTGGTGGCTGCCTTCTGTTGGTCAGCGTCGTCCTGGGCAAGAAAGCGTTGAACCCCAGTTTGTTGTTCAGGCTTCATTGGTGATGAACGATGAAAAAAAAACCATTGTCATACCTGACAACGCTTGCATTTACGTTTCCTTTTTTGTTGATTTAGGAGACAGCATCCAGCAATCTGCCAAGAATTAGATTACAGCAGTCAAGGGCCTGACGGAAGGAAGCGCTGGCTGTAAGCGTGCCCAGGGCTGTGTGGCTCTGGCCCCTTTTGTAGGACACGCTTTGATACAGTCGTTAATGGCAGCACCGCACTGCCTGCTTCCCACTGCAGGACAGCTGCCTGGTCAGGCACCTCCGTCCCTCCAGCACCACAGGCCCATCTGGGATTCCAGCAAGTGACATTTTGTTAGATGACAACTTACCTTAGAATCTGTCGGGGCTTCTAGCTGCCGCGTTGTCTGCAGGTGCAGTTGCATGGCGGCGGTTAGCGGAGGGCTCGCACCAGCTGGCTGCTCCAGGTGGAGGTGGTGGAGGTGGAGATGCTCTGCTCCAGGTGAGCCGGGACTCATGACTCAGCACTCGCTGTTGCGGTGCTCCCCAAGCGGCCAGTAGCAGTACTGCCCGATGTTTCCTAACACCCGTGCGAACTGCTGCCAGTTGGAAGTGCTGTTTCCTGTTTCCAGTGCGTGATTTTTCCACCTGCACGCATGCGATAGGCCTCTGTGTAACGGTGCTTAAAACGGCACAACAACAGAGCAGGACAGCTGCTACAGGGCTGGTGGGAGGCCAAGCACTGCTCCTTCCCCTGCTGAGGTGCGGCCTCAGCCCTGAGGGCCATACAACCTGCCTGCAGCACGGCCTGCCTGCAGCACGGCCTGGTGCGGCCTGCATGGCACGGACAGGTGGCTGCTGCTCCACAGGAAAGCTCTGCCCCTTCACGTGTGTCTGTGAGCTACATCCCTGTCTGTGCATCGTGGTGTGTGCGGGCAGCCTTCCTGTCTGAGGGGAGCGTCAGGTTCTTATGGATGCCAAGCTAAGGCTTCTCAGTGCAGCAGTCCTGTAGTGTTTGGGACGTGACTGACCTTGTGTGAATCTGCTCTTGTCAAGGCTCAGGGCTTAGCAGGCGCTGTGACTGCTCTATACAGCCACCTCTGCCTCCCTGCTGCGACCTGCGTGGAAGTTTTCAGAGGGATTTGACTCTGTGCTCGTTCTGTTCTGTGTTGGATAAATAGGGATTTCTCATCGCTGCGGCTGGAACAGGCTTTGTTTAAGAATGTGAAATTCTGACAGTGTTGTGAGAAGTTGCCTCTTTAGTGTAATTAATATGCATCTTTTAAGCTGAGAATTTATGCAATGTTTCCTTTAAACTGTTAGAGCCCTTCTGGTGCTCGCAGCGTAATGGCAGTCAGCACTTGGGTTTCCTTGCTCCCAGGCTGCTGTGCTGATGGCTGGCTGCTCTTCTGCTGGAAAACGTGCTGCCCTCCTCTTAGCCTGCTGCCTGGTAAAGTCATCGTTAGATCAAATGAGTAAACCCTCACGTCCCTCTGCATGTGTGAATTTAATTACCAAGTTTTTCATTTGAAAAGAGAACATAGTATTTAATAGTGTTCGTAAATCTGTATGAATCTATAGCTCGTTAGTCATTTTCTGGTGACGCTTAAATATTTGCAGTTCGTGTTATGCTAGCTATTACTGCAACTTAGGCAAAATCAATAGCTTATTCTAACTATTAAGCGTTCATTATAGTCAGACAGACTTGCTGCATCTCACTGTATTATTCTAATTTCACGTGTATTAGTTTTATAATTACTTCATCACTTTCCGTAGACTCTTAACTTCACTTTAAAAGAGCAGCGCTTGGAGAAGAACTGAAGATAAAGGCAAGAGGGTGATGCATGGTGCCTGTCTTAGGATGCTCCTCGTGTTCTGAAAGGTAGAACGAGTTAGAGACCGTGCTTCTCTTGAGCTTCCCTGTTCTACTAGGGTCTTATGCACTGGGACAGGGCAAGAAATTACACAACAGTGGGCTGCCAAAAATTTGAAACTTGAAATAGAACGTGTCTTTGGTTAGATACCCAAATAATGATTGCTTGAGATGTATGGAGCAGATGAAATTTAGCCATGTTTTCTATTAAATTTAATTAATGTATTTCAGTCTCCTAAAACTATTTTGATTTCTCACAATCCACTTGAAGGCTTCAACCACTGTGATGTGTGGGTTAAGGGCTTTTGAATGATTTTATACTGCATTGATTCTAAGAATCGCAGTTGAAGTAATGAGCATTAATGGGATCAAAGTATTACTGTTTCAAGGAAGCTCCTAATGCAGTGGTGAAATCAGCATGAATGATTGTTGCAGGATACTTCTCTTAGGTTTGTGGGGGTTTGTGTTTTTCATATAATCAGCTCTTGGCCTTTATTGCAAGGGGCACATACACTCAGAATTTCCTATTCCTCGGGAATTCCACGTTTGTGCTCCCATTTTCAGCTAAGTTAATTGTGAATAGGAAAAGCCTGTAACTGCTCTTTTAAGAGGTGATTGCAGTGGAAAGGCTCAGTTTCAGCTGTGGAACCGTTGCAATGATACATGGAAAGCAAGGCTGCCCAGTTTGCTGTTGAAGGCTCCTCAGGGTGGCAGAATGTCAGTCTGAACTGGTCGATGGCACGTGTTCCATCACTTCAGAAGATGCCTGGTAATAAGCTGTATTGAATATATGTGTGTGAACATAAAGCAAAGAGTGACTGTCTCGAGCCCTCAGAATATGACAGTCGTGTCGAAATAACAGCGCAGGTAATGTGTCATGGCAGGTGCAAGCTCACACGTGTGTGGCTGCAAATTGTCCATTTACCAGCTGCTGCCCTGCAGGCCCTGTGCTATGCCCTGTCACCTGTGAAAGAGGAATGGGGAGTAAAAGCCTGTGCAGGATTTTCTGCTAGTTTCTTCTCACTGAAAATGAAGTTATTGTATCTCTTGTCTTACTTCACAGGTTTTATAAATTAAAAACTCAGCAGCAGTCATGCGATGCTGTATTTATTGTTAAGTGGGTTAGCGACATTTGAATACAAAGCTGCATTTTTCTTAATTGTACTTTAACGTGGAGTTAGGATTATAAAAATCAGAGTACAAACCTTTAAATAGATTGTTGGATCTGTTTTGAAACTCAACTGGAAAAATGGCATCATCACCATAGTGAGTGCTCCATGTTTATGAGCTCAGCTCAGCTTACCCCTAGGAACAAATACCCACGTTAAGAGAACCTTAATTTGTTGTGTGCACCTGGCTCTGGGATGTGCTGATTGCATCAAAGGAGCTTTGGGTCAAGTGAGCAACTTCTGCATGTGTTACAATGCAGATTTTAAAGAAAAATGAGTGACCTGAGGGTTTGCCTTGTTTCTTGCTTTTGAAGTGCCTCTAAAGATAGCTCTTTGCCTGGCTGGAGACAATCAGGAATCAACTGACCCTTGCCCAGTCTGCCCACATCTTGCAGGCACCCTCATTTTCTGCTGTCCTGTTACCATGTTGGTCTGTGTTGTTGCTCCCTGCTGGAGCAGCTAATAGCTACTGAAAGCATTTCATAGTTGGTACAATAACAGCCTTTTTACTTTTTTTGTCAGTGGAGTTGGTTGGCTTTGAAAGCTTTATTGATGATGTTTCCAACAGTTTTGTTTGTGGTAACAGCTGTTGTTTCAGACTTAAATTTCATCTTTGTTTTTGTCAGGAATGTGATCTTTCACATTATCATCATGCTGCTGCAAGCCGATTTTTTTTCCCCTTCAAATAAATCCTCGCTGATTTAAGTGAGAATCTGCTTGGGCTGGGAGCCCTTCCCAGCGGGAGCTCTGCTCTGCTCTCTGCCAGGGACGGCTGAGCTACGGAGCCCTGCCACGAGCAGCACCCAGGCCTGCTGTCAGCATCTTGCCATGTGAGAAGCCCAGACAGAAAGGAAGCCTTATCTTGCTTACGTACATCAATATTTAAATACCAGTTTATCTAAATGAAGGGCCAGATTGGTGCCGAATCTCTTCTTACGGCTTTTGACCCAATATTTATTCAGTATATAAATCCTTTTATACCTGCTTTGTAGACTGAGATCTCCGTAGAAGACAAATAGAATATTTCTTAATATGTCTGGGCTGTTGCTGAATTTGAAAACTTGGCCTGCCAGGCAAGCCTTCATAAAGAGGGATTTGTGCCATCAATCTAGAGCAGCTGTCACCATCTTGCTGTCATTGAAAATGTATGCAAAGCAAATCACCATTTCCATGTTTAATTCAGTGCGGGATTAAAACACACATGGATGGAAGTGATGGAGTGTTTACACTAGCAGGGCAATCCAGACTGAGAGTTGACTGGATCTGTCCTTTCTGCATTACTGCTCTTCTGAAAATTGCTTGCCTCTACTGTAATTCTTCTGGCCTCAAAAACATTTGTACAAATTGGGTACTTCTGCTGCCTGCAGTACTTTATCCCACATTATTATGAATACTTTATGAAAATAATCTCTTTACTAAACTATTCCAGCGTCGAGTTTTCTGAGCTGTAACCAAAGTCCTTCATGCCATGGTGCTATGGATTAACGATTTCATAGTTCTAAATTTAATCCTGTTTTCTTGGTTGGTTTCCACGAGGGGTGCAGAAAATAGTGAAGGGGGAGGTTTGCCTGGTGATCGTTTACTTTCAATGCGTATTATAAAATCATGTATGTGTGGGACTCACTGTGCAGCCAAATCTTCGTTTTCACAAACAATTCTAAAGACTTAATTCAAGTTAGTTGTGCTTTAGAAGGCATGTAAAATGACTGTGTAATTCTTTAATTAAAAAAAAAAAAAAAAAGCATACAGAACAACCACACAGCCTTTTGTTTTCCCTGTGTGTATTCTTTTTCATCTACCCAATTATTTCATCCTGACTGGTGCTTCTCATGTTTCCCGCAAGCAGGAGTCCAGCCCTGCAGTGTGCAGTTGTGTTGGGGCTGCCACCTTTGCCTGTTTCTCTTTGCAACTGTTGCATTCTGTGAGATGGGACTTTCAATGTATGTTGCATCTTTTCACAATGTTTGCATGCATAATTTTCACTGGCTTGCAATGTCTCCTCCTCTGACCTTCCTACATGCTTACCAGATTGGGAGCAAAGGTCCAAAGGCAGTAATTTTTATTTTGTTTAGACATACATAGCTGGTTTTGCACTGCACTTCTTGGTGTCACTCGTACAGTGATGCAGATAATGCTGATGGGAGTTCAGGTTTGCAGCATGCAACTTCACACGTATATCTTGTTCTATACCAGGCAGTATAAACCATAAGTATTTTTTCCCTTTATTAAGCTCTCTCACTGCTTCTGACTAATTTTCTAATTTGTTTTCTTTTTTTTTCTTTGATCTTGAAAGCAGAGCTAATGGGCTGGTTTTCAGATGGTTCCCCAGAATAGTGTTGTGCTAAATTCAGGATGCCTTCTCATTTGTAGATGTAATTAGTATCTCACTGCCTATTTAATGTTTGTGGCTTTGGGTTTTTTTTTAACTTGGAGAAGCAGCTACTCGTGCATCCCAAAAATCTCCAGTTTTGCTCTTCTCTTTCGGTATTTGCAATTTAGGCGTAATTTTGCACTTAAAATATTTGCTTAGTTGCTATTTAAGTTACACGTGAAATTTGTCTATTTGAAGAGTATATATGAGCATAAAATTGAAGTAGTTAAGTTGCTCCTTCCCTACCATTTTGATGTGCATCTGAAATGGAGATGAGTGATTAAATTAGACTAGGCAAAATTACTTGACAAGAAGTACAAGAAAAAGGGTAGTTTGGGATGGGGTGTGGGGGATAAAATCCTGCTGCCTCTTCCAGGGAGGAGCTTGACATTGCCTTCAGCCTGGTTCTGCCGGGCAGGTCGCACACCAGAGCATCGTGCTGCGCTCCACTGCTGCATCCCTGCTCCTCCCAGGGGACCGTGCTTTCTTCCAGGGTCCTTTTGATACCACCCAGCAACCCAATGAACGAGGCTTCCAGCTGTGCAGAATAGCTAGGTATCTCATTGTATGCAAGTCTTAGCGTTTCGTGCTTACTGAAAGAGATGTAGCCACCACAAGAGAGTGTGCCCCTGTTTTCTGAGCTGTTTTCATACCTGGAGAGAGCTGTGTGGTATTTGTGAGTGGAATGAACAAAGTAACATGAGATGTTTGGCACTCAGTTCTGAAAGGATATGAAAGCACATTGGAAACAGACACACCTCTAAAAGCTAGCTAAGGGCTATGGGTCTTTTGGTTATTTAATTGTGTGCAGAAATCTGCTTTAAGTTGAGGATGTAGAGTAAATACTTCTTATATGACTTTGTTGCCAGAGGTTTCTGTGAGTAATGTTTGGGTCTGGCAGAACTCTGAAGAGATCAGTTGGGAAAAAAAAACACAAATGACACTGGCAGCAATATTATATGAAGGACATATTCTTCCATTTTGCTTGGAACCTTAGGAGTGGCCTGAGAGTTCTTACAACTGTGCAGTCAAACTGTTCATAATCCTCTGAGGAACCGAAGGTGACAAAAATTACATAGTAATAGATGTTCTGAAAATAGTCTTCAGTCTCATAGTTGTTTCTTGACATTTTTTTCCTCTTGAACATGAGGCAAAAATAGGTAGCGTCAATACAGGTCAGGGAAGGACCCTGATTCATCCATCCAAATGGAATAACTTACTGCTGGCCCTGATCCAGCGTTGGTACCTGGATCATGTGATTTTGCCGGGTGTCTACATGTCCTTTTTTTTTTTCCTTTCTTAAATCATTTTATTGATTATGTGTTATCAAAAAAAAAAAGAAAAAGATCACTGCATAAATTATTGCATGGAGAGTGATTTGGATGGCACTTGCAGTGATTTTTTCATCTTGGCTTTTACTGCTTAGCACAGCAAAAGTGGAAGCGGCCACTTCCCTCCCTTCGCTTTGCTTCAAGGGCTCTTTGGGTGTGGATGGTTATGGTGGGAGGAATGAAACTGATCCCACAAGGGCACAGCTTTCTAGCAGCTTCTATATGAAAGCTGAGCGAAGATTGAAACATTTGAGCGATGTGTACAAGCATGAAGAGCAACCTAAGTCTTAAAAATAATTACCAGATTTGGGATAGCTGTGTCCTTCCAGTGAGTTACTTATGAAATAAGATGTTTATGCAACACAGGCACTTCTTGTTTCTCATTCTTCAACCTCTTTGATTTTGAAAGTTGCTGATGCTCACTTAATTATGGATGTCTCCAGAGCCAGATGGTGGTGGTGATTAAAACTTGGCACACGGTGCTTTTTAAAACACTAATCTTCACAAGATTTTCTGTAATTAGGTAAGTATTCTCCTGACTTCACAGAGAGGGAAACTATAAGGGTCCAAGCCTGCTCTGTTTTGGAATTGCTGTCAACTCTTAAGGCTTTTAATAGCAGAAGATCAAGCCCTTGAGTGATTTGTCTAAAGATGAGTAAGGTAGTGGGAGAGTCTGATTGGATCTTAGGTCTTCTTGATTCCCAGGCACCTGGCTGATAGCTCGCAACGCGTTGCTTGACATTTTAGCTTTTTTCATTTCAGTGTTTATCTTTAAAGGTCATCAACTTAATATGTAACTTTTAAAATAAATACATAGTAAGGCAATTCTGCACCTGTTACTGAGCCCTCTTGCTAGTTTTGCCACCGGTGTGTTTATTTTGACTATCTCTCTCTTGCTGATAGACACCTCCAAAATAATTTGGGAAGCCTGGGATGTGGGGCTGGCGTGCAGGCACCTTGTGCTGTGAGCCAGAGCCAGCATGGTGTGGGATGGGGAGGGAGCCCGAGGCATGGTGCTCAGCCCCCACCCTCTGCACTCATGCAGAGCACGTGGCTGTTGCAGGAGATGAATCACTGCTCCGTGTGGACATCTCCAAGTCAGGTCACATCAGTGGGCTAGGGCTCCTGAGAATAGCCACAAAACAATCTAGGTTTCCCCTCTACTGCTCTTCACCATCTCACTTATTAAAGATTCCTTAGTTACCATTCCATGGTTGATTAATATATCTGGTGATTAATGACTTTCCTCTGACACATGAATGGGATTAAACCGTGGTGAAATACATCCTTCCCTCCCATTGTTGCATAGAGGTTCCAGTTTTATTGCTGCCTGCATCTGGCTGCCATGCCTTCCAACTTCTGTCTGTGGTGCTGAGTTGGGGTGGTGAAAACTTATTTAGGAGCAGGTGATGAAAGGGCATCAAAGATATTCTGAGAATAACATGAGCAGCCTGGTGAGAGCTTCTTCACAGCCTTCCTAGTCAATGGCTGCCAGTTTCACCTGACTTGACTATGGCTGTATCAAATGCTATTTTACTGCATTTGCTCTGAAAAGCACCAGTTCAGTATTTTTTTTTTTTTTATGGGGTTGCCCAGCATTAAGCAAATAAGAATTTCCACTAGATTTTAGCACAAAACAAAAAATTAGGCGTGTGCCTTAGTTAGTTCAAACAACTATGCCAGCACTTCAGGGGGAAGTGTAACTGCAGAGCGTATGCCTGGACGTGCTAGCTTTAACCTACGAAATGTGAGACCTCTGTTACCTTAATTTGGCAGAGGTCTGCTGTGCAGGAAGATGCAGGTCCTTGATGCCACTGTCTGAGTCCTGCTTGGTCTGGCTGAAAACCGATTTTCCTTTTTCTCTTCCTTACTGCCCCCTGTCTCACTCCCTGGCTTTTAAGTGGATTAATTTTCAGCCTAAGCAGCTCCTGGCTCAGCTCTCGGTGCAGCAGATGAACACTGCACAAGCAGCTGGTGGAGATGAGAGGTCAGACCACCTCCCTTTGCAACAGTGAGACAGGCTGGTGTGAGGATAAAGTCACCATGGGACTGTGGCCCAACTAATGCTTACGGTTGATAATAAAGAAGTATTAGTAGTAATAGTTGCACATGCAGGTCTGCAGAGGTGTGTGCCTGTTTGGTTTGAAATCTCCTGCCCAAGCATGTGCTGCCCAAGCATGTGCCACCCAGGCTCTGCCTCCAGTTCTTACACTATCTTTCACATACCAGACCGTGCTACAGCAGTAGTTTTGCTGCACTGGAATTACACATGTATGAGGATTGTTTATTTGTCAGGCTAAAGCAAGAAATTTTGGTGAAGATGAGAATAATTGTGTTAATGATCCAGTCGAGGGGTGTAGCTGTGTAACATGGTCACTGCAAGCAGCCTGTGGTAAGAAACTTAAAGCAAGCACTGTGCTGACCAAAGAGTTATCAGCTGGGATTTGCTGTTAAAATTATGTGCACTTCCTTTTATTGCAGTAAGACTTATTTAAAATTTAAATAGAGTTGACATCATGTTCGTTTGACCTAATTCTCAGGCTTTTGTATTATTACTAAAATGATCTGGGATATTATAATGCAGTGCGCTGCAGAATGGCAGTCTTAGGAAAGACTGATACAGCGCTGGTGTTCGACTAGGAAATGGAGCGTGGCAAATTCTGAGATAATGCTGTGATCTTCAAATGTGGAGGCTTGTATACGTAGCTCCTGAGTGGAAAGCCACAGCTATAGCTTGAAACTAGCCCTGGTGAAAAGTAACCCTACAAAAAAACATTGGACGTGTTGTTTGTCATGAATATGACCTCTATGGTGGTTGTTGGTTTGGTTTCCTTTTTATTTGTTTTTGTTTGTTTGTTTTTTAAATTTTAGTGCTTGCTAGTTCATAGATGCCCACACTTCGGATTGGCACAAGTTGACTTTATTCAAGCTGCAGGAAAAAGTCGCTGGACCCTTGTGGAATATTCCAGATTTTCACCTCCAGATTCAATTTGCTACATTCTTCCTTCTAGACCACTCGGTCCCATGGCAACCCCATGTCAGATGGTGCACGTACAGCCCCTGAGCTTCCCATAGCATTGTCTGTGGGTTGACACCAGCGGCATTTTTCTCATGATCTTTAAAATGGGAGAAAAGCAGTTTGTTGGTTTTGTTGTTTTTTTTTTCAAATGCAAACTGTTGTTCGGGAAACCCCTTTCCCCTAAGCCTAGTGGGTTAGTTTTACAGAAATATGTTCCGCTTTTGTAGAAATATTGCATACAATCACAAATACATTATTTTGTTTTGAGCCAATTTCAGAAGTTCCAGTGCCTTGCACTGAGCTCCCAGGTGGGTGTGTGCCTCATGCCAGCCACTGATGCCCAGGCCAGCCCTGCCTGAATGGCTCAAACTCAGGCACAGAATTGTAGAATATCCCAAGCTGGAAGGGACCCACAAGGACCTTCGAGTCCAACTCCTGGCTCCACAGAGGACCACCCAAAATCCAAACCCTACATCTGAAAGCTCCTTGAACTCCGGCAGTGTGGGTCTGTGCCCACTGCCCTGGGCAGCTTCTTCCATGCCCACTGCCTTCTGGTGCAGAACCTTTTCCTAACCCCCACCCGACCCTCCCCTGACACAGCTCCATGCCGTTCCCTCGGGCCCTGTCGCTGTCCCCAGAGAGCAGAGCTCAGCGCTGCCCCTCCACTCCTGTGGGGAGCTGTAGGCCGCCATGAGGCCTCTCCTCAGCCCCCTCTGTGCTGAACAAACCCAGGGGCCTCAGCTGCTCTTCATACATCTTGCAGGAAGCAAAGGCCGGTCTCTGGTCCAGAGTAAGGCTGTGTTTAACTTGGAGTCCGTTCCCATACCCCAGCCTGCCCCTGGAAGGCCTAACCCAGGCCTGGGCATTGAGTGGGGGCAGAGGCTTCCCCTCAGCCTGAGCTGGCAGGCCAAGCACCCTATAATATTTCAGTGCTGTGCCCTAATTATACCAGCTGTACTCTGTCGTCTACTTCTTCTCTTATGTATTTCAGGACACCTGTAGTGACACTTTAATCCTGCGTTTGTCTGTTCCTATTTGCTTTGCCGTGGTGTTGGAATAGCACTGCTGTAAGGGGTATGGGTTTGCTGAAAGCCGGCGTCAGCCCTGTAGTGCAGTTGTGCTGCTGACCTGTAAAACCTCTAATTTGGGGAAAATGTCTCTAAAAAACATTCTGTAGCCTAGCAGATGGAAAAGTCAAGCAGACAAGAAGAAATTATTTCAGTCTGTTGAAAGGTTTTGCTGCCAAATATTTTGGTATGGTCTATGTTAGCAATAAGTAAATCCATTTGGAAATTATTTTACACACAGAATTATTGTCATATTACTATTACAAACAGCAGCTCTGTGCCAGGGCGCACAAATCCCGCATGCATTCATGGATCAGCCAAGTAAAAACACAGTATTTCCCACAGGAAATCTATCCCAGCATGCAGACTAGTAAAGCTCTGTTGAGGATGCAGCTGCACATGTAGGGCTCTGTGCAGACAACCCTCCCTCTGCACTGGAACAGCTCACGCTGGAATTTTTGGTAAAGGCACATTGGTAATGCTAAGGCATCAAGTAATTTCTTCTGAAACATTAGACCCAATTCGGTCTACCTTAAAGATCTGCTACTGTCTTTACATATCTTAAATGTTTTTCTGGATTTTTGTGATAGCTTGGCTTGTTTAACTTCTTTAACAACTCATGGCTTTCTCTGCCCAGTTATTTTCCATTAGACCTAAAGACTCTGCATGCAGAACACAGACAAAACTTGACAGCTGCGTTTCATTCTTGTTCACATCTGTGTTTCAGCAGACACAGATTTGGATCTTTGTCATTGGATCTGAAAATTTTATTGCTTCAATTTTTTTTGCTGCCAGGTTGCATTGTGAACGCGGATCTGGCTTGTTGAGAGCACAGGCAGAGCCATGGCTGGGTGGTAGTGTGGTGATTTGGTTTTTGTTCGCTTGATTTGTGCTTTTAAATTAATATTTAAAATCATTTGTATCGAGAGTGAAGGTTGTAGGACAGTAATACGTTGTCATTTGTGTTAAGTGACATCTTAGGAGATGAATTTATGTGATAAATTTGTAGAAAAGGAAATAATCTGAGGTGATCTTAAGTCACCCTTGCTGCAGCTGAGAACCCATCTCGTTTTCTCAAGAGAGCAGGAGGATGACAATGCATGTTTTTATTATTACTATTAATTATTAAAATGATAATTAGCCATTTTTAAATTTAGGACTGTCATTTCTTCAAGAAAAAGAATTGACAGGGTTCTTTTTTTTTCCTTTCTAGTTTACTTTTACTGCTGAGGATAGATAAAGGTATTTTATTCAGTTGTCAAATAACTACTTCTATGCAGAAGACAGCTGATCAAGGAGTGTTTACATTTCTTACATTTTAATTTTAATTCTCTGCAGTGTGAGCAAGGAGTGCAGTTGCATGTTACCTGCCTAATTTATCAGTGTCTTACAGAAGTCAGTAATTACCCTTTCCTCAAACCCAGGGGATTTTGGTGGTTTCGACTAGGTAGTGAGCCTATGAGAAATTTGCCCTTGTTGCAGAACTTGACAATGGTTTGATTCTGGCTTTGCTAATACGGAAATCATTGCCAGTGGTGTCAGCATCCAAGAATTTTTCTGTTTCCATATGGTTATTTCCTGTCTCGGTGAAGCAGGATTTTTTTTTATGAAGACTTCTTCTGATGTACCATTTCTAGTAACCAGGAGGATTATTCAAAAACAAGTGCACCCAGTGCACACTGGATGCTCTTTTTGCTGGTTTTGGCACAACCTTTCTAAATACCTGGTGGAATACTTCATGGAGGTGCAGCTTGAATATGTAAGGTACAGTGTGTGTACTGGCAATTGTAGATTTCAGTAGTCTCCCCTGCTTACTGACTACACATAGGTGTGTATGGTTTCTCTGCGTGCCTGGTTTTGCTGTGATTCAACAGTTAGAGTGGAGTAACCAATAGAGCAGAGAATTTGGCTTCGTTTGAATGCCATGTTGTTGTGCTGGCAGCACACAGAAATGATTCCTCCCTTTTTGTTTGCTGTTACTGATCAGCTGTTGCACTGTGAGCATACAAGCATGCTCAGAGGCCTCACTATGTCCTAGGCTTTGCGTGCACGGTTATCTGTAGTGCTGTAGATGGAAATTGAACATCTAATTACTTTATAAGATTTGTGAGCAGAGATTTGTAGCCTGCTTAGCCTCTGCTTGACAGGTACTTTCTGTTGGCATTAAAGTCTGCTTTTGCTTTCTTCCTCAGGTCCTTTCACAGATGTTGTCACTACAAACCTGAAACTCGGCAACCCTACAGACAGAAATGTGTGCTTCAAAGTTAAGACCACAGCACCACGTAGATACTGTGTAAGGCCTAACAGTGGAATTATTGATGCAGGAACATCAATTAATGTTTCTGGTAAGTCATTCAAGCAGTTCTTTGGTAATTGAAAATAGCTTCATCAAATGAATTATTTCTTCGAATGTTTTGCAGTCTGAAAGAGGTTATGATTTCATGGAGAAGCAGCCATTTCGTATATCTTTACTCCCCTTATTCCTGGTCTAGCAGTAATGGGTTTGTTTTGACATCTTGTTTGGGGGAGGGAGGAGGAATATATAAATAATTTATATGGTTCCATAGCAGCCTTAGCCAGCCTATCCAAGGCAGTACTGCTGCAGCCCTGCCCTCCCGTTGGGATTATTTTTGTACGGTTAGTTTCTTGCCAGCTTAACTTCCTGAACCAGCTCACTGCAGGGTCAAACGAGTGCTTGGACAGGCACGTTGAGGGGAGAATAAAACTGGGTGGACTGCAGCCACACCAGTTTAGGCTGATAGTCTGTTGCTAGGCTGCCTAATATAACCAACCAGTAAAGAAAACATTTATTTTGAAACCTTGCTTGTTTTATGTTCCTTGGAGATGGAATATGCTTTGGTGCTAGAAACGTCAAGTGACTTAAATTTGCTATTTCATATGAAAGGTTAATGATTTTCTCTAATGAGTCAGTAGCTCTTGACTTTCCAAAGTTTGGTAATGGAAAAACAAAGGAGTGGGTTACATTGAAAGCATAAATTACATTGAAAGCATAAAGGACTGAATATTTTAATAGTCTAAAGAACTCTGTCAGAGCATTTAATGGTGGCAGACTGCAAAAATAAAGTCTGACTTTTGTGTTACAACAGTGTTTTCTGTAAACATGCAAATTTGTTTTTACTGTTTTTATTAATTTTTAATATTGCACATTACTGGCCTATGGGAAGATGGTCTCAAGAAAAATTGCTTACTGATAGGTTATATGGTTTGCCATTCGTCTCTTTCCGAGCTTTTCTAACATGTAATAAATAACTATAGCAGTAGCTACAACTATTGCTTTGTACTTGAAAAAAATAATAACCAAAAAGTAAAAACTAGGACTAGTTTTTAATGAATAAAGCATAAAATATTTAAACACCTCATTCTTGAAGACCTTGCTTGAACAAAATAAAAACTCATCTCAAAAATAATTTGCACTTTAATATTAAGGGGCTCTAATCCTGTAAATCTTCTGGATGTGCCTGCATTTGCACACTGATCTTTTCTCTTTGGGTATTCTGTTGTGTCAAATTAAGTGTGCGTGGGAATGCAGAATTGTTTCTCACTTGCACTTAATTTCTGGAATGTCACAGAGTGAGGAGGTAACCAGTGGAAGGTGCTGCCTACAGTGGGGGGAAGGAAAAGCAGTTCTGCTTCAGGAGAAGGCTAGTACCTATGCAGTAAGCTCTGAAATGACTAATATGTAAATGGAAAAGATCTCCAGAGAGGAATTGAAATTTTTTAAAACTGGGGAAAATTCCCAAGTAAAGCTGTCTGTCATCTATACTAGCTACAGGCAAGTATATTAAATGCATTGAAATCAATGAAGTGATAATGAAAATTAGCATGGTTTCTAGCTACAAATTATCTTTATGCTATAAAGATGGGGATTCTTTTCATCTTTCAGATGAACTTTCAAAATTTAAAGCCCTTTTCCTTTGCTAGCACATAGCACGCTTTTTAAAACGTCTTCTTGATCTCTGAATTTTTCCTTACACTTCTGCTTACAGTGACCCTTTGCTCTACCTTGAGCAGAATATAGCATGGGCAAGTGTTGTGTGAACCATCTTATGCTATGCTACTGGCATGCCTACATCTTACATGCTTCTCCAGCTCCACTCTTCCCAGCAGCATGCCAAGCAGAATATGGATCTAGTCCAAGACATGACTTAAAGTATCCCATTTTGAGAGATTGCTATGCTTACCCTAAGTTATGCTTTGTTCTTGCTTAGAAAGCTTTAAAATAATTCCCTTTTTTTTTTTTGATAACTTCCTTTGTAGTGATTTATGATGCAGTTTTGCAAATGACTTTGGTATATTTAATCATAGAGCTTACTTTTTTTGTTTTCCTTACTTTCATGCTTCTCTTTACTTAGTAATAATAAACTGTGCTAAATTGCCAGCGCTTCTATGAACGTTATGTATGAAATGCAAGCAGGACACATGCATTGTTCCTCAGGTAGCATATTAAGGTAAATTTATAGGTAGATATGTTATAGAATTATGGGATTATGGATGCTGGTTCTTCATTTTCAAACCATTCTAAACACTGTTATCTTGTGCTGTGGTTGAATTTCTTTATTAAAGGCATATACATTGCAGTCTTGGTAGCTTCTGTAAACCATGCATGGGACTTAATTTTGCTACAGAAGATGGCAGCGTCATTGGCTCTGATCAGCAGAAGGGGTCTTCTGGGTGTGGGGGATTGTGAGGGGGACTGTCATTAGCTTACAGATGTGTTTTCACGTTCTTGGAAATGGAGGAGATGTGTTTAACCTCTGCTTTGGAGTAATGCTGCTTAAGAACAGAGGGGTGATTGGAGGTTTAATAAACTGAAATAGAAGTTTTTTCTTTGACTCCAAATCAGTTATTCTTCAGTCATGTAATTCAGGTCTCACAGAAGACATAAAAATAGGGCTCAGATTCTTCTAAACCTCATGAAAATGCTACTGGTGAGAAATTATTAGAATATAGTTAATTCAGTAATAACTTCCAGACACTTAAACTAATTGGGCTGCATGTACTCTGTGCAGTCTGTTCTCTTGAGAATTGCTGACTTAACACAGGAGCGCTGCATTGATACTGCACCTCATGCCTCCAAAAAAAAACGAGAAAAAAAAATCAGTGCCAAAGTTCAATAGCATGAAGCTTTAATAGTTTTTTAGAATATTGCTGGCTGACTGCTAGGTTTGGGGCATCCTCTGTCTTCCTTGCACTGTAGCAACTGGGTAGACAGTTCCACAGGAGTATCCTATTTTGGTGCAAGTTCATGAGGTGTTCTGTCTTTAGGGAGAGGCAGCTATCAGAACATTATTTTGTGCTAGTATATTGGCTCATTTAACACACATAAGATGCTAGAAAAGCAAAGCTTTCTTTCTTCTCCTGAAGTGTCAGATGCTGGCTGCTTTTACCCTATCACAGCTTCTCCTTAATACCAGCATTTAAGTCTCTGTCAGCACACACTGCTTGCTGCGATGTCAGGTTTGTAGCCCATGTTTTCACCTGTTATATAATGGCATGTAATTTTAACAGCTGAGTTTATGTAACTGTCAGGAAGTGTATGTGTGCTGTCACCTCATTTGATTGCATTTGGTCTTAAGTACTTGGAAAAGAAGGGTATTTGCACCCATCCTGTTTTTGTTAAATATGTCTTTTTGGAACAAAGACAGCTGATTTTGTGCCTTCCGAGAGTTTGAAATCTAAATAAAATATATAAATGGATTACAGAGGAAAAGTGAGAAAATAGAAGCAGGTGCTGATGTCTGCAGTTAGGTGTATAACGGGAGAGGGGAGGTGTGGATGGTGCTGCTGAGCGCAGCACCCTGTGCACAGAGCAGCGAGCGCTCCTGGCAGTGGGGGAGCTGAGGTTATCCTTGGGTTGTTGGCAGATAGCCCTGCTGGGGGGGCTGATGATAGTGAACCCTGATCTCAAGGCCAGCCCATGTCTCTCTCTGACTGGGGTTTCTGTGTTAAAGGTGGGACATGTGGTAGTTTTGATCTGCCAAACCAGAAAGAACTTCATACAATATCGTATGGGAGAGCCGTTAATAAAGCTAGAAAAGACAGAAATAGACTCACAGACTGAATGGGCTGCTCAAGAGTAAACAATGCTGCAGTGGATGGATGGCTTTGGAGCTATAATAGGAGAAGTTACTAGCGATGTTTGGTATTTATCTTGTTTAATGCTTTTGTAAGCATTCTGGCGTTGAAGGAGTACACTAAAAACCCTTACAGTGATGTAAAGTTGGGAGGCTGAAGATAGGCAGCAAGAACTGGATGTCCTTGAAGGCTTCGGTAAGAGAAACAGGATGAGTTTCATCGTAAAAACTGCAGAATCATGTATGTGGATTACTTGTGCTATAATTGCAAGCTTGCAGAACAAATGGGGAGGGATATTAGGATGTTGTAACTGATCAGAGGTGACCAAGTTGCTGACGTGATGTAGCTTTGAATAGGGAAAATGTAGTACGTGCAAACAGACTAGATAATGGAAGAGATAAAAGTGTGATTGCTGTTGTCCAAGACACTAATAAAATGTCATGCTTGTATACATAGAGTAACTCATACAGAGGAATTCAAGCCAGAACAGGTGCAGAGAGTGAATGGGGAGCCTGACCCAGGGAGGATCGACCAAGTCTGGCTTGTTTAGTTTACCAGGGGGCCAAGAGTTGCTGTGATTGATGTCTTGGAATGCACTAGAAGTAAAGGACTCTTCCCCTTCTTTGATATTCCAGCGTAAGGGCAGCGTTGGTCCAAGCCCAAGCAAACAGGCCATTAATAAATTTAGATGGAAACCAGAGGAAGGTTGCTGACGGTCTGAGTAGGGAGACTTTTCCAATCCTTCTGCTCTTGGAAGGGAGGGCTGGACCCTGGCAGGCTTTTAGAGCAGTTTTGCTTTCCATCTTCCTTGCTTCGTATTTCTTCTGCCCTTGATAATGATATTAACTTTGCCATTGAACTGTTCTGGGAAAAAGGAGCACATTAGCTGGTCACCAGCTCTACTTCGCTGTCTACAGATCCTTGCATATCGAGTGAGGGGGCATAACGGGAGTGTGTGAGCAGACTGGTGTCTGTTGTCTGAAACGTGGCAGAACAGGATGTGCCTAAGTTTGGTCCTTCAGGTTTGAATTTTGAGAGAGGCAACTGGGCTAGCAAATACAACAGACATTCTGCCTTATGCCATTGATGTCCCAATGGCTCTGCAGTTCCTGCTTGTGATGGAATGCTCGTGGTGCTTTAACTGCTGGGCGATCGGTGGAGGCACGCAGAGGGGTGTTACAGCCACCTTCTCGTGAATGCTGGTACTGGCATGTTTGAAACTCATGTGAACCATTTTCTTACAACGCTGGGTTCTGATGATAGCTGGTCAGAAACTTTAGCGCACATAAGAAGATTCCATAAGGTATTCTATAGGAGCATTCCCTTTTCACATAGTTCTGGTGTAGGGTGTGGAATTTCCACTCAAAGCAATGGAGCCATGCTCACAGTAGTAAATTGCCTAGCAATTAGGGCAGTTTTGTGGTACTGCTCTTTCACAGAAACCCCCAGTAGTATGGGAGTGTTTGTCAAATGGTTTGGTTTCCCTCTTGAACAAAGGAAGTATTTTTGAGCTTCCATCTGGCTTACAAGACATTTGCTGAATAATTTGTGTCGATGTGGCTTTCGTGTATTGATCTAAAAATACAACTGCTAACAACATTGATACTGTCAAGCCCTCTCTAGCTGCTTGCTGTTGTGATTCAGTGAATGGAATTCAGAGCAGCAGTCATTTAGCGTTCAGGAACGGTTTCAGCACTATCACTGGGGAAATAATGATTTTCAAACAGATCTATCGTTGCATACAGCAAAGCAAACTGGTAAAACTGCAGATCTGGAGAAGTTCCATAAACAGTGGCTATCTTCAGCTGCCCAGTTGGCTCTTGCACATCATGTCGACTTGAAATAAAAGCTAGGTGTCTGCTACAGGGGACAAGAAGATTATTCTGCTGCTTTTCAGTGATGTGTCTTGCAGTGTTGAAATATACATGCTTTCACAATTCAGTCATTTCTGTTTGGAAAAATAGTTCTAAATGTAGCCTGTTGAAATAGAAACGTTTATTTTGGACTGGTATTTGATTACTGTAAGGCAAGCTAAAATGTATAATAATTTTTACAGCACATTTGAGAAAATTTGCTGTCTTTTCCTTGCAGCTTTAAAAGGCATGTGGTTGTTGATGGCCACAGATTGTGTGTGTAATAAAAATGGCACAGGCGTAACATGTTCTGCTCGTTGAGGGAGGCAGATTGGTTTGGCTCTTCTTCATTTGCAATAAATGGAATCTTTGGATATCACTTGTACACTACAAACCCCTGCAATTAGTGCATATGAATTCAGTTCATGTTAATAACACTAGCGCTTGAAAGTAATCCCAATTTTTGAACTGCTTATGTTCATGGTGATTGAATTGAGAGCCTGAAGTAGCTTCATGGGTCATAAAATGTGGGTTTTTGTTTTTTTTTTTCCTAATCAAAGTTCATGCAAATTTGATTTTAAATGTCTAGGAGGAGTGTCTTTTTGCAACATCTAATTACAAGTTTGTACAAAATTCATAGTTTTTACGTTTTATGCTGTCTGATCTTGACGCAAATCCCGTGTTTTGTTGGTGTCACAGTAGTTGAACACCCAGATGTCGTTGGTAAAATTTAGAGGTTCTAAATGACCACTGTTAGTAAAGAATATTCCCTGTGCATGAAATACATAACTCTCCCTCTTCAAGTTGTATTAAAGGTTTAGTTCTTTACCCAAAACAAAAATCTGCAGAAATTCCCAATACTGTGGAAAAAAAAAATGGGAGGAGATGCTCATTCCCCTCTGCATGTGCCCTGAAAAACTTTTCTCTTTGCCTTCTGAACACAGTTGTTTTCTGCATAAAAAATTCTAGATTTGCCATGATTTTTGGACGGAGAGAAATAACTTTCTGCTACACATTTCATAAGCAATGTTTTTATCACATTTAACCATAACCTTTCAGCTATATATTGATAACAAACTTCTTTTTGGAAGGGAAATAATACTTGATAAAATAAATATCATGAGATAATCAAACTTTGTAGGGAAATTTCTTTTCTGAATCTTGAGCCTCGTGTTTTAATATGCAGATTATCCTGTTCACTGTAAAGTGCTGTTATATTGCCATACTCATGTACAGAATGTATCATGCTCAGCATTTTCAAAGTTCTCAGACAAAAGTTGGTGCAGATTGAAGAAGTCTGTTTCTTTTATTGTATTTTTTTTAAGTGGGGTTTCTGATCTCAGCTGCTACTTGAAATCCTGTTAATGTTTGTATTTCTCAGATCTGGTAACTGTATCATCAGTGTATGACTGTGCATCAGAGCATCCTTAACGTAATGTGTTCTGGGGTTTTTCTTGCAGTGATGCTACAGCCTTTTGACTATGACCCTAATGAGAAAAGTAAACACAAGTTTATGGTTCAGTCTATGTTTGCTCCAGCTGATACTTCAGATATGGAAGCAGTAGTAAGTATTGAAATTAATTTAAAAGGATTTATTTCTGTTCCTGTAATTTTTAAGACCTTTTACTGCATTGCTTCAGGGCTATTGTCAAACCACACTGACTGTTCCTTGAAAGCATTACCGGGTTGCTGTCTCTGTGGATGGCAACGTGTTCTGTGTTTATCTGGAGTCCCAGGATTCTTGTGCTCAGAAACAGTGCTGGCACAGCACAGGAGTTGGTGTCTGTGGTTGCTTCCTTAGGAGACTGCCATCAGTAATGGGATACCCAGCCATGAAACATGTTAAGTTGTTGTAACTCTTTTTATATATGTGATTTTTTTAAAAAAGACAAACTTGAACTCAGTGTTCTAAGGATACAGTCTGTGGTATCTTTTATATTTTATGCCGTTGTACTCTGTCTTGAATCTTCCCTTGAGCAACTCCTTTGCCCAGCAGGAACTAGAAAGATGGTTTACAAGTATTGAATTTTACTTTATCCCTACTGTTGATGCTTAAATAAAGAAACTGCCCATATCGATCTTGTATGACAGATTACAAGTGAGAGTGACAAGCATATGGTTTTCCTACTACAGGAAAGCAGAAGGAAGCTTTCTCTGGTCTAGGTTTTGTTAGTTTGAGAGAATATTTAGTAACTGTTGAGGACACAATAAATAAGAAAAAATGCCATTACTCTGTAATGTATGAAGCTGCATATATATTTGAATGTATGCATATAAATTCATTTTAAAAAAATCAGAATACACAGATATTTTTGGTGCTATTTTGGTTGGGTTTTATTTTGTTTTTCTTTCAGTAGTCTTTACACATCTCCTGAACAGCTCTTTAAAGCTTAGGTACTTTGTAGAGTTAAGAATTTCCCTTATTGAAAGAGATTTATGGAACTATGTTTGTTTAATGGCCTTAAAATAAGCTCCAGTGAGAGAAGCAGCAGTAGTAATGAAATGTCTGCATCACTAGATGAATAAGCCAGTCTGCATATCTTTCTAACTCTTTAATTTTGTGAGTTACTTTATACCATATAAAATATTATTGTGCTAGCAAAGAATGTTTTTAAGGATCTAGATGGTCCTTTCAGTTTCCCAGAGCTTTCCAGACCAATACCATTTCTTTTCCTGTAACACTTGATCACTTCTCAGTTTTGTTACCACTCTCCAAATATCTTCCTATTCTGGATAAACAGGTGAGACAAATTACTCCAGTACCATAAAGCTTTCAACACTACTTAGGCAGCCAACAAGCTTAAAATAGAATTCTGACTTCAGCCACAGAGAAGAGCTGAAGTATGCTTCATCTATTTAGGATCAGTCAAATTCTTCTTCAGGTTGCACTGGGGTCAGCCATAATTTGACACCTACTTGAGATATGCTGAGCAGCACCAGAAGTATGGCCAAAGTGAGGAAAAGCACAAGAACACCAGGACAGAAAAGGTGGACGCATCTTATTGTATATTACTCCTACAAACAAGTCTTTTCAGTTCAAGTTTATGACTGATACAGAGCAGAGACTTGTAACTGTTAATCCCTATTAAAAATACTGGAAGACACTTTGCTATGGCAGACTCCCATGTTGAAGGGAGAGAAGAATGAGAGCAGTTGCCCCTTTCTATATGATGTAGCACATCTGTTACTGTTTAGGCATAGATGCTGAAACATAAGCATGTACCAAATAAGGAGGGGGAGGCACTGTCCTGTAATTCATACCAGTCAGGAAGAAAACCTCATTTGAAATGTGAAAAGTTTGAGCAGAAGCTCCACTAAACAAAGACTAAGAACTAACATTGCAGAGCAAGCATTCTGATTTGGTTTTACATTACCATGCCCTTTGAGTGCACCTGTCAGCACCATAGCTCCACCTATCTATGCAAATTACTTACACAATTTCCTGTTCTTTCAGAAATGACGTGTGAGTTTCAGACTATTTAGGGTGATTTACTGTACAGGGTCTGGTCCAGTCTTTAAGCTGCTACTCAGTTGTGCGTTTGGTTTTCATTTTTGATCCTGTATGTGTTTAATGGTAACATGGTAAACACTTGTAGAGTTTTTCCTAAAATGATGTGATTTGTTTACATAATACGCTACCCATTCAGTGTGTCTTATACTATTCTGTTTAATATTAAATTATTCCAGTGGAAAGAGGCGAAACCAGAGGAACTCATGGATTCGAAACTTAGGTGTGTGTTTGAGCTGCCAGCGGAAAATGATAAGCCTGTGAGTATTTTCAGCTGCATTTCGAGTGACTTAATACCTCAGTGAATCATGTAAAATGGCATGTTTGTACAGACAGCTATATAAGCAAAGGACAGAAGCCTCTGTTTCACTGCCCAGATTGCATCATTCTTTTAAAACCATTTAGAATCTTAGTGATGCTTAATGTTACTAGCAACTAGTTTGAAAAATGTAAGGACAATGCAAGCACAAGGAAATCTTTGAGTTGATCTCTTTTCATTGAGTGAAAGTTTGCATAGGATAAAAATATTAAAAGAAATAAAAATAATACTGATGTTCATAAAGCTCAGAGCTTTCCTGTTGAGATGTGTGACATGAGGAAGGAAAGAATCTGAATTAAGTGAAAATTAACAGCCATTCTGTTCAGGAGTAACTTCTTCTATAATCCATAAAAATTATTAGGAGAAATCAAAGCACAAGTAGTAATAAGTTCCCATTACTTTATAAATAAAAGCTTATTAGCTAAGCTAGGAGTTTGGTGGTGGTTTGGATGGGGAAAGAGCAGTTTGTTTTTGTTAGAGCCAGGCCCTTTGCAGAACATAGAGAGGATCCAAAGCGAGGAGGAGTGGGCTTTGGAGCTCTGCAGCTTCTGTTTCCTGACTTGGGCTGGAAGTTCCTGTATCACCACAGAAAAACAGAAAGATAGAGAGAGGTGATAGCCAGCTGTGGGGAGTGAAGAGGGAGAGAACTGCAGCAGAGCAGCTGGGTGGCTCCTGGCAGCATGCTAGTTCTTTGAGGAGCTGCTTGTGTTGTGCTTGGAGAGGAAAGCACTAGGATTCCATAAGCAGAACATCAGCAAGTCACATTCCCATTCTCATTGTGGGATGTGCTCTGATGATATTCACTTTTACCTGTGTGCAAGAACTGAAGACTAGGGGTCCTGTCTGCACTTAACTGCTGCTGATCTGGTGTTCTCTATCAAAAACAGGAAGGGGAAATAAAGGTTGAAGAAAGGAAAAAAAAAAAGAAACTTCTTGTTTCTTTTGGTATAGGCACTTTTCAAGTGTGCACAGAAAATTTTACTTGATTCTCCTCCTAAGTATCAGGTGTGTGATGTTAATAACTAACCAAAAATCACTCTGTCCTTTTTTAACAGCATGACATAGAAATAAATAAAATTGTATCCACAACTGCAACAAAGACAGATTCCTCTGTAATGTCTAAATCAATAAGTTCTTCCTTGGATGACACCGAAGTTAAGAAAATAATGGAAGAGTATAAGAGGCTTCAAGTAGAAGTTCAGAGGTTACGGGAGGAGAATAAACAGTTTAAGGTAAAGATTCTTTTTTTTCCAGGTTTACTCCTTTCCTGACATAGAAGATTCAGACTGAAAGGTTTGGTTGCCTCTCATTGGCACAGTACTTTAATGTTGTCTATCAGTGAAAAGTTTATGTTTCTCTCTGTAAAGTCAGAAGAAAGTGTTGAAATTGATGGTTGCTTTGAAAGGGTTATACAACTCATGCAGTCAGAGAAACTGACTGGATAGCAACCCAAAGTAATGAATTCCCACATAATTTCCTGAGTCTGAATTAAGCATTCAGTGTTGGATTTGGCTCTGTTCTCCCAGACTGATGGGAGCTGGAGGGCAACGTTGTGCCAATGCTAAGTTTTAGTACTTAATCCTATAGCATGCAGTTGAAATGACCAAAGTAAAACGGAGTAATAGGAAATACGCTTCCTGTCATACACAGCGTGCCCCTGTGAAACCAATCAGATGAGAAGTCTTTATCACCTAGCTGAAAAGGTTTTTTATTTTCATTTATTATGAATGTCTAGTTTCGTAGATAACAGCACCGATGAAAACTTGGCATTTGTTAGTACTGGACCCCACTGAAAGGAACTCTGTTCTGTCAGCTCTGATGTTCCATGGCTGGCTGATGCATGAAGAGATTCTTTAAACATTTGTAAACCATTTTTATTTTGCTCATAGAAATAACATGTATGTAGCTGAGACACGAGCTTAACTAACACTTGTGTTCTGGTTTTGCCAGTGTCTCCCAGTACTACAAATGCTCTATGATTGTATTTTTTTTTTTTTTCCAAGTCAGTTGTCTTAGTTTTAGCTGGGACAGAATGAAAGTCCTGTACAGAAGATATCTAGGATTGAGCTGACATCTCACAGTAACATCATAAAGCTGTGAGCTGATTGTTCCCTTCTGTGAAATGTTAGAAACATCTGTAAAATTTCAGAAAACTATGTTAAATTACTGCCAGCCACCAGGTGCTGTCAGTGCCAGACTAGATAATTCTCTAAAGGAAATTAAATATTTAAAATGAGAAGTTATTTCTAACTGTAAAATCACCATGTAGGTAAACAACAACGTCTTGTTTATTTAAGTCAGTTATCCCCATCCAGATTGATAGCAGCAGTGAGATATCAGGTAGCCTGTGACTTTTAATGTTTTCCTGAAGAAAACAAGTTGCCCCTTTGTATTCAGAAGTGGAAAAACACTGCCATAAACTGAGTGTTTTGAGTTTCTCTTGTCTGTCAATTTTAGAGCTGCGGTAACTTTTATTACAGTTTTATTTCTTGTGTGTTTTTTCATGTAAAGACTGGAGGCTTTTGCTTCAATATCTTGTACTTTTCCACTCTAGTACTGTATCACATTAAAAAGCCTAATGCTGTTGCTCCAGCTGTATACAAATCAGGCCACAAAAGGCTCACTTTACCAGCTCCTGAAGTGATGTGTGTGTGGAATGGAGTGTGCTAACACACAGCTGTACTGCACAGCAGTTTAGATCAAGAACTGTGGGACATTGTCTCCCCTTGAGTATCTGGTGTTATGTTATAATATGTTGTGTCATACATCTTTAAATGAAGAGAGCTGTCAAGCTCATACCAAGAGAGACCTAGTAATTACCATTAGTTTTGTGACAAAATTTCAGTATTAATATGGTGGAGGAAAACAGATTTCCCTTGAAGTTGCATGTTTTTCACAAAACTATCTTAGTGGGTTATATTGAAAAACATTTTCCCTATGTTCAGTTTTACAGAGCAAGACAAGCATCTTCATGTAATTCCCTCCATCATTGCCTTTAACGCTCTGGACCTGCCTCCAGACTTCAGACAGGTGTTATTGCAGGCTTCCTCATTGCATCCTATTACCTTAACCAACAGGAGAAGATGTCAAGAACATGTAGTTTTCCTCTTGGCAGGTCAAGTAGACACAGAGCTTGTCTCCTTCTCGGGGTTACCTAACAAGTGGAGCTCTAAATTAGCTGTAAATTAGTGTTCCCCTATTCTATTATTCACGCCTAAAATATATAGAAAAAGGTGAATAACTAAAGGGTTTTTTTTTCCAGTAGAAGTAATTAATCTATCTTCCTTTAGGAAGAAGATGGACTTCGGATGAGGAAGGCACCCCAGACAAACAATCCAATATCTGCTTCTGCAGCTGTTGTCAAGGATGAAGGGCTCAGCTCCAGACTACTTGCTTTGGTGGTTTTGTTCTTTGTCTTTGGTGTAATTATAGGAAAAATAGCCTTGTAGAGGCAGCATGCTGGAAATTGTAAATTGGTTTGATGGTTCTGCCATATCATTGGATTAAATTTATTCATAACAGTGTTTAAAAAAAAAATTAATGTATGACATCTCACAGGTCTTGCCTTTAAATTACCCCTGCACAAATACTATGTAACATAATCTAGAAAGTTTAAAATGTACAATGAGTGAATGAATGAAAGAATACTCTTCAGTGATGAAAAGGGGAAGAAAATCATGACTTAACACTACAATGGAATATTGTATATGTCATTTTAAACATTCTTAGTCCCTGGTACATGTTGCTGGATTACCTCTTTTTAAAAAAAGAAAAAAAAAAAGGAAAAATAGAAGAAAAAAAAAGATTCCTCCACTGCTGGAGCTGGCCCTATTGGATGTTTGGAGCTGGGTTAGGCAGGAGGTGTTGATAACTTCTGTAAAATATGTTAATCCACCATTCTGCTCATAAATTTAACAGTTTCTGTCAGTGTCTTCAGCTCTGTGCAAGTTACCAATTTCTTGACACTTACATGAATAGTGAGAAGCTGAAAAGAGTTGTATGTGGCAATGCTGAATGTGCTAGGCATCATTAAGAGGCATATGCTGACTGGTATGACACTAGTTGGAATAAAAGTCAATGCCTTGTTCTCATGAAGGGACCAAGCTACACTGCTGTTGGTTCATTTAGTTGAATTAAAATGTTATTCAGAGATGTTTAATGCATATTTAACTTATTTAATGTATTTCATCTCATGTTTCCTTACTGTCACAAAATTGACTAATGCTTTATGGTATAAAAAGGCACCTGTTCTAAAGCCAGTGACTAGAACTAAAAATTTGCTGCTGTAGTGATGCAAGATTCTTCTGCCTCCTGGTGTTTTGGGCACTACACAATTGTTGGGAATTTTGATCATCTGAGCATTGGGGAAACAGTGGTCAGGAAACTGTTTTTGTATGTAAATAAGTCTATCTAGGGGAAAAAATATTAGTAGTAAACTAGTCCTATGCCGTAAAAAGACCAATCCTGTTTGATGATGTAGCATCTAAAAAAAAAAAAAAAAAAAGGGAAGAAAAAAGAAATTAAATAAAGCCCCCAAATTAATGTTTCTTTGGTTACTTTTGTCCTGCTCTCATAGTTTTGGTGGGGAGGGAACAGAATTATCTGTCTTAGTTTGTTTATGGCATAAGGAAACTAGTAGCTGTGTTTCAGGAAGTTGGTTGTTTTCCCCAGTCTGATTTTATCAATGTAAACAACCCCATCCTGAGCATGCTTTCCTGACTTGCTGTGAAATGTGATGTTCACAGTAACCATGCTGACTGCTGAGGTACTGCATAGCTTGTATAACTTCACAGTTTTTGGTTTGGTTGGATTCATTAGTTCAGACGCTTATTAGCATACTGAAAGTGAAGCTGAGGTAATTTTGTTTCTAAGGATGCTTTCATTACAAAATGCATCAGCTCAGTGTGTTGTAGCATGTTGGCCTTCAGTAGATGAAATGGCTTTTGAGCAAGTAAATTCTTATATAATCTTAGATGCTAGGTCCAGAAACCATCACTGACAAAATTTTTGTAATACTATTCAAGATTAAGAAGTCTATTTTAAAAATGGCTTTTTTCATTCCTGTTTTGTTCCTCTGAATTCCTTGAGAAAGGTGTTTGGGCGGCAGTCTGTCTACTGCATTCTTCCTACATCACTGACCTTTACATTTGTTCCATTTGTTTCTTGCGGGTTTCTTGTTTTTCAAGTGCAAGTAAGTGAAATTTTATGTGAGATCTAATAAGAAAATGGTTTGGGGGGAAAAACCCTGTCTGATGTGTTCAGCTTCTGAACACAGCTCTGGAAGTACCAACAGAAACGCAAGGTCCATCTTCATTACTTTAAAATGTTAGTGCCTTCTTGTCTGCTCAGGATGGAAGGGGCAGAGCAGTTAAAGCATGCCTGGAAAGGGCAGAGGAGGTGGGAGATGAGCTGGAAAGAGCGGAGCAGTGAGTTAACAGTGTGACAGACTGGGCAGAACTGATCGGGAAAAAGATGCTTTCTGGGCTGTAAAAGCTGGTGAAAACTTTCGCAGGAAACATTTTAAAAGAGCCTTGTCAGAAAAACAAGGTTGTAAATAATGGAAAAAAAATAATTTTCTTGGCTTTGAAGAATGTATTTGAGAAATTCTTCACTGAAGGAAGACTGAGCTATCCAATGGTTTTTAAGAGGCTGTAAACATCCTGACCTTACTAAAAACGTTATCTGAAGAGCTGAATTCCTAATTGGCTTTAAAATGTATAGTATTGGCTTCCCTGAGAGCTCTTTGTTCTGCTGAAAAGTGGCCTCAAAAAAGTACTTTGGGGGGAAAAAAAAAAAAAAGCTGCCTTTGCAGGGTAGAGGATCGAAGCTTTAAAGTAGTTCCTTGTGAGTGTACCTGTGATAACGCTCCTGGCAGATGTTGCACACAGCTCCCGTGGTTGGCTTGGCACGGGCAGCTCCCAAATGAAGCAGGAAGGCAGCAGAATGTCTGCTCCTTCCAGCGTTCAGGAGTCACACTTCGCAGTGACCTGTGGCAATTTGGAACTTCAGGACATTTGTGAGCAAAGTTATTACTGTGGTTTGCGCTCAGGTTTCTAAAGAGGTGCCACAGAAAAAAGCTCTCGTGCTCTGCTCGGTGCCTTGGAAAGGCACGATGGAAGGGAGCAACACCCAGGGGACCTCAGGTTGCTGAGGATCTGCTGATAACTGCAGTCTGCAAGAGGAGCAGAACCCCACCCCACTTTGTAAATGTGGCAACTTTTTGGAAAAAAAAAAAAAAAAAAATTGAGATCTTTCCTACCCATTTTTGACGACAGCCTAAACAGGCAGTAGCACTGAATGGTCTTGGTAATGCTTTGCTTTTGCTGGACTTACAGTGACTGATCAGTGGAGTCCTTATTACCCGTCCTTTTGCTGGACCCTTCTTTCACACGCAGTAGAAAGAAAGCTAAAGATATTTTTTTCTTGCAGAATTCCTAAAAGGCCAGTCTGTGGATGTATTGCAGAAGAACTGATCTTCTATAAACCGTCCTTTACATGATGACGCTAGGAGCGCTTCCATTCGTATGTGTAGGAGGTGAATTATTCTGGAGGGCATTGTGTATCTTAGGAAGTTAAGCATGCAGCATAGAGTTCATAAATATTAGTCGGGTGTCTTCATACAACACCAGATGTTAGAAAACTAACTGATACATGATAGTAGAAAACATGCTGTTACCCATTGTCCTTACTGTTCTTTTAAGTTACCTTCACCGTTAGCTTTTCTTAGAGCCAGTAGAGGCTGCTTGGGCAGTGCTCGCCTTGTGGAGCCTGACACTCCTACCTGCACTCCTAGGGCCCCTGTGCAAACAGATTTCTAAAATGTCTGGAAGCCTAGCACTGAGAAGCAAATGAAAAATGGTTTCTACTATTTTCACACAGTCGTTCACGTCTTAAAGCAAATGTTCCATGCATGAGTGATCAGAACTATTGCTCTGCATTGGCAGTTGTGGAGTGAGTGCACGACTACAGCAACTGCACATGCAGGCCGGGCACCCGGTTTCAAGGTATTGTCACGTAGCCTTAGAGATCAAAGAGCAAGTTAATGCCACGTATGTCATGTTGGGAGGGACTGATGTATCATAATGTAACTTTCTAAAAATACACGATTGTAATAGCTTGGTGATGGTATTCCATGTTACTTTTTTCTGCTGAAATGTTGTTAGTGGGATAAAGTTGGAAACTCACTTTGCAAATTGCCAGACTTCCTTCTCACCAATAAACTATAAAGGGTTTCTAGTTGCTGCACGTGTAAACTTGCAATTCTTATTATAATCTTGATTTAGCAGTCAGTATATGTATGTAGTGGTGTGGATACAAAAAAGGATTTTTATTGTCTTAAGATCTTTGTATCAGTTGCCTAATACAAGAAAACTCTGTCATCCCTCTTTTAAAAAAAAGAATGTGTTATTTTCATCCCATAATTGGAACACCTCCTTAATTCTTGGGCCCAGTAGTGACCTGTGGAATTCTAGGGTTTCCAAACTACAGTTCTTTTGCTTTACATGATGTCCCATAATGTCTATCTTGCATTCAGTTCTCTATCTCAAGTAACTGAGAAAAAAACACAACCAAAATTCCCTCTGTTTGAAACTAAAGAACATGTACAACAACCCTCTGAGCCTCGTGGCTGTCGTACAGCAGCACTAAAGCAGCTTGGGGTTGCTTTTAAGTTCTGTTTGCAAATGGGTTAGCATCCATTACTCAAATCTTCAAGTGAGCAAGTTGAGAAAGGACAGGTGGTGAGTGAATTTCAGTGTGCATATCTGAGTTTCTTGGGGTTCGTGTTGTTTTTTAATTATTATTCAGAAACTAATATAAAAAGAAGAAAGTAATATTGGAGGGAAATTAGTTCAATGCCATATGTGGAAGTTACTCTTCTTTGTAATTAGATACATGTCTATGAATCGGATATACTGGTTAGAAAATACTTACATAAATCAATGTGTAGGCATCTTAGAAAGAAAAGCAGCTCCTGAGCGAGGCTGCTCGCTCCTGCTGAGCGAAACCGAGCTGTTCTGCTGCAGGTTGACTTGATTACAAGATAACAATGGGCTGCAATGCTGGTGTAAGTCATCTGCTGCAGTTAGATAAACAGAGGGATTTCTTGTTGAAGCAGGGCAGTGCAGATCCTTTGACCATGTGCAGCTAAGATTTCTTTGTGCTGAAGTGACACGGAGCGTTGTACTGCTGCCTTTTGTTGTGATTACCTTCAGAGGACAAAGTAGTTGTGTTTCCACTACTCAAATGGGCTTAACTATAACATTTGTTTGTTTTATTAGTGGATTTTTTTTTTTTTTTTTTTACTGGATAAATGTAGGTTATTTTATAAAATAACAAAAGTAAGTTCTGGGCAGAAATCCCTTCCACGTAACGTTCTAATAAGCATGCCTTTGCGCTTCCAAGATGCTGTATGCCTGGCGTTAAGTCCACCATTTCCTATGGCTTCATTTCATTTAAAGAACTGCTTTCACATTTTCACTTTGAAGAGTAAAAGTTTGAGAACTGTGCTAAACCTCCCGTGGATGTTTTTCCTCCCAGTCCAGGCCTAAGTTTGTCCTGAAGCATCTGCATGAGTGAAGACTGCAAAAAGGAACTCTTGAGTCTATGAGTAAAGAAACAAGGCTGCATTTCCTTGAAGCAAATCTGAACCTTGGATCTTTCTCTTATGATCTGTCATTGGAAAATGGCCTTTTCCAGATGGCAAAGCAAAAGAATTTAAGAAAACAAATGAATTAAGGAGAATTAATTGAAGCTGCATATTACAAGTTGACATTATACATCTGGCATTTCTGTTTATGTTTCTCCATTGGTACATTTCATTCTTATTTAATAAGTTCCTAATTTTGAGATTTTTTTCAAGCTTTTGAAGTGCCTATGAAGAACTGAAGAACAGCCTGCAGTTAAGGATTGTCCCCAGTTTAGCCGTACTTCATTTTTTTAATCAAATCTTCTTCTTCAGTGGAGAAACTCCCAAGACCAGAAGAGCCTCCTGAACTCCCTCCTGTTTGAGTTGGCAGAATTCCCACACGTAATTATCCACACACAGCTACTTTCCAAAGAACTTTATTAAGGCTGTACGAAGTAGAGCGCTCAGAAGCGAGGAAATGGCAGAACCAAGCGTGCCCGTGCGCTGCGGGTTGGGCCGCTCGGGGTAGGTGCTTGCAGTGCTGATCTGTTGCCTGGTGCCTGCTGCACAAGTGGGCTAAGGCTGACCAGAGCGTGCCTACAGCAAGAGGTGTGCCTGACCCTGCACGATCTTCAGTTCTCTTAAGATACGTGTAATTAAGTTTTTGAAAGGTCACCTTGAAAAATGATGTTACGGCATGACATGGAGCCCACTCGTACGTCAGGACCGACTCCGCTCCGTGCTGTGGGGACAGCCGTCCCCCCAGCATCCTGCTCAGCAGCGTGCAGCTGCAGGAGCTGAAGGAGCAGCTTCTGTTGGAGCCTCGCTGGGAGGCCACGCAGAGGTATGACTATAGCCAGGAAATTTTGCTTCAGTTCTGAGCCCAGAGGAGTTCCTGCCCAGTTTCTTTTCTGATCTGTTTTGCCTGAGCTGTCAGATCGGCCCTGTCTGTAGCCGTCTCTGGCCAAGCAAGTTGACTTTGCTCCAGCACTGCTCCTTGGAAGAGAACTGATGTTCAGCTCAGCCTCTTCTTATGACTTTTCTTCCCTGCTTCCTATGTATTTCTCATCTCAGTTTCTTTCTTCCCATCACTTTTTCCAGTCTTGCTCTTCCCTGTGATTTCCCTGCCCTGTGCCCAGCCCGGGTGACAGCTCCCCTTCCTGCTGCCCCTGCCCAGGTTTGTGCACTGTCACTCACTGTCACTCACTGTCACTCGGGGCAGGCTGTCAGCCCTCTCCTTTCTGTCTCCAGCTCCTCCCAACTGCTTCTGTGCAGCATTTGTTTATAGTCAATAGCAGGCTTTTATATTCAGAGCGGATTGTGTATCAAATGAAGCACTCACCCAGTGCTAATGATTTATCTGGAAGTGTTTTAGAACTTCTGTGTGTTGTTTCAGTTTAAGATTTTAGGGGGAAATTAGAATGCAAAATAGATCCTGAGGCATTTTAAACACGGGGCATGAAGAAAATATTGGGAAAATTAAGTTACTGTTAATTGAACAGGTGAGACCCAGGACTGAGTTGTCCAGCAAACTCAGCTCATGCTTTACATTTTTGTGCCTGCTACAGGAGCAGAGAGTTGCAGAGGCGACGAGGCTGAGTGGCATATGGTGCTGAGAAGGTGCAGGAGACTTTCATGCTCAGACTCAGTGCAGGAAGCTAGTAAGTGTAGTCAGAGTGTTTGAAATGGTTTTTTTGTTTGTTTTTGGTGATAGTAAAAAATGATGAAACTTGAAGAGTATTACATGAGAAGTTAAGGGGAAGACTTTTTCAAGATGTGCCTGTTGTCATTGACTCTCAGCTGGTACAAACCCACTAGTGCAGCTGTTAGCTTGGTTTTTCTTTGCAGGCACAGTGAGAAGGCACGTGTGCATTTACAGCTGAACAGAATCCAGCAGTCAGATGTTTGTTGTTTATGTCCTTGATTCTCATACGGTGTTAGACATGAAGGCATTGGGCTTTGTCGTGGCTGTGTTGGCTAAGGAGAAAGGACTCAGAACCAGGAGCTGTGCTCACTGTGGAGTCCTGACTGCGCTCAGGGCAGGCCTACGACATCCAAGCTGCCAGTGGGCCCAGGTGGTGCTTCAAAAGGGCACAGCTTAGCAAATTTTGCATTAAATCTGCTAGTGAAGAAGAAATTAGATGGGAAGCTGAATTAGAACTGGCAGTTTTCTAAGAGAAAGTTAGTAAATGGCCCAAACCCCAGCAATTTTGCAATCAAGGAAGAGAACTTTGGCTAAAAGCCCATCCTATTTCAGTGATGAATGAGGGGAAAAAATAGCTGTAAAGTAATATAAAGCAAGAAAGAAACAGGGAAACTGACAGCAATCAACATAAAATGAGAGTTATTAAGTGTGGAAAATTAATAAGGAAAGCAATAGCCAAAGGAAAAGAAAAGTGTATGGGTTGGAGTGCTTGGAGGGGGAGATAAGCTGAATTACAGAGGAGACCTCTGCAGTAGGATAAGGGCTGTTACTGGGTGCAGGTGGTGAAGCTGCTAGTGACGAGGGAAGAACGGGAAAGGTGATGTCATTCATTAGTGCTTAATATTCAAAATGAAAGTTTTTAAATTCAGTCTAAAAAACATCAGTACTTCTAAGGGAGATGTCTGAAGCCATCTTTGACCTCTGCCCATGATGGCCAAGAAGACAGGGTGACCGGGCACGGGGCTTACATAGCTTGATGAAAAAGGAGGTGAACGGTAACGGAGGGGCACAATGTGCGTCATTTCATCCTTTGTTTTTCTGTTTTGTTGGGGATTAGAGTTGAGTATATCTGGACCCTGGCAAAGCCTGGTGTTTTGTGATAGTCACACGTTTCAGAAGTGGTCCTTCCAAGAGAACCACGATTAAATGGGGATGCTCACAGAAGGCTTCTGCTGGGATCTGATACAGTTGAGTGCTTCCAGATCACTGGTGCAAATACACATAAAATCAAGACCAAGGAAATGTTTATGATAAACTTATCCATACCCAGGACCACGGTGAATAAGAGCTCCACATGCGTTCCCAGTGCACTCCCAGGGTGAAAAACTGATGGATAAGGACTGCTTGTTTCAAAGTACCCTTAGCAGTGAGGGATTATACTTCTGTATGTCTCAGCTGTGAGAGTCGGGAATTCTGGATGTAATCTGGGTATTTGTATTTTGAGAGAGAAGCTGGACAATTGGAATGGATGCAAAAAGAGATTCCAAAATTACTAGTGGAGTGTGAAATGCCTTAGAGAGGGAAAGAGAAAACTTGGTTGGCTGAGTGTATCTGAGAATGGCATGATTACAGTACACGAGTACCTTCACGCGGAGAAAATACCCAACCCTGCAGCTCTCTTTGATCTTAAAAAGAGCAAAACAAGGCTCACTGACTGGCAAACGAAGCCAGGCAAATTCAAATTGGAAAAAAGGCACAAATTCTTGAAAGAATAACTGTATAATTTAGCAATGTTTCTCCAAAAACTGTGAAAAGAACAATAAAAGTTGCGATATTTATGCAAATAGCATTTTCATGGCTTTTTTTCCTTTCAGAAGTGTACTTGGAGGGAACAGAGGACAAAGAGGCTCCTGATGAGGCTGTCATTGGGAAGCTGGCAGCTCACCCATCTGCTGTGTGGGGCTGTGTTCACTGCTGTGGAGCTTAGCCTTGCTGAGCACCCTGGCTGCCACGGGGGAGATGGGGACTTCCTCCTGTTTGGGCTTGTAACCTTTTACATCGCATTAATCCTGTCAGCACCTTGACAAGGCCTGTGGTTCTTGAGCTGAACACTTGCTAATTTCAATAGATTTCTTTGGCATGTAAATACTTTTTTTAAAAAAAAAAAGTATTTGCACACAGATCTCATTTTTGGGTGTAAATATAGGGCAGGAATCAAGGAATCACCCTTTCCCTCTTCTCCCAACCCTCCCAACACAGCACAAGGCTGTTCCCTGTTCTTGCCATGGATGTCTTCAGGTCCTGCAGGAGCATACAGCTTTGCTTTGGGAAAAAGCAGCCTTTCCTTGAGGCTGCCATGAGTGGTAGTGAAGGCAAACAGCTCTGCTGAGGAAAAAGGTCTGTGCAGCTCACGAGAGGCAGCTCTGCTACCGCAGCTTGCCCTCATGCATAGCACCTCACCAGCGCGTCCCAAGGAGACAAAGCCCAGTTCTCCAAGGTGCACTTCCAGTCCTTCAGATGTTTGCCCACAGATCTCCATGAACTGGCAGGCAACAAAGTGCAACAACCCTTGGAAACACAGGGAGCTGTTCTGCCTGCTGAACTAAACCCTGCAGAACCTCTCCACTGGCTGCAGATGGAACTGAAGGTGAGTTAGCCAAGCTTGGCCTTTGTGTGTATCAGAAGTATGGCTGTTCACATGGGTGATTATTATTAATAGTCCCTCAGGCCTGGGGCACGCGGACATGCTGACAACATTTATGTCACACTTCAATGTATTTAATAAGGATCTCATTTGAATTAATGTACAGTTCCCCAAAAAGTATTTTTATGTTATAAAACCCATAAATTATCTAAGTACAGGCTGCAAGTTTGTAAATACAGCATTCAGAAGGTAGCTATTGCATAGATGGTTTAACAAAAATATCCTTTGTAAGATACATAGGCTTATTTGGAGGGGAGTTAGCTACTGGGAAGAGGTCTTCCCCAAGTAAGTTATATGCTTCTTAGCTGCAGCAGACAGGGGAATGTAATTCTTACTTTGTCCTTCTTGCCAGCAGAGCTCTGGTTGGCCTGAGGTGCTGGCTAGAGTCATCTCCGCCCATTGTCACTACAGGCAGATTTATAAACCATCTTCACATGAACGAGGCTGGAAGTGACATTCTGATTGATAGGACAGCTGGACTAACAGCCAGAACACTTACTAGAAAGGAAATGGGGAAAATATATGGCCTGAGAAGATCTGTAAGTGATCTTTTGCTTTGCTCACTGCCTGGTGAGTGGGAGTTGTGCTAGGCAGTGCCCGTGCCATTGCTGATGTACCGAGGTGTGGGCCAGTACTGCATTGGAAAAGCCAGAGTAATGCAGCAAGGATGCAGTGTCTGCAGCTACGTAATGCTGGGAGCTGGAGCAGCTGTGCACAGAAGCCTCTTCCATTTACCGTATCTTCTGTGATGACCAGGGTCAGGCATAGCAGTCCATTAAGGTGATGCTCTGAGGGCTGCTTCTTGTACGAACCTAAGTGGAAGACTGTTGCATCTCCATGCATGTACACACACGCAAATACTGCAGAAAATAATTATAAACCAAGAGGCTTGCTGAGCTGTGCCCTTACTGAGAGCACTTGCTGACAGTGTATCTGTTCCTGACGGACACTGCAGATCAAATTTGCACGAACAGCAATAAGGAGTATGGTGGGAGAGAACTTAACCTCAAAGAAACTCAGCAGCTGACACTTTGGATGTTGGAATTACATCTGAAACAAGCCCTTGATTAAATCTTAGCAGTGTCAAAAGCTCAAAGCAGCAATTGTAATTGAGGTTGCTTTTTTCCCCTCGCATTGCTAAATTATCTATTGTAACGTGCAGTGCATTCCTGTCAGTACGTTACATTTGTATGCAGAGGGGAGATGAGGCAATAAAGCCATAGGACAAACAGTACGTGGTCAGGCATATCTTCTGGGCTTAATTCTCTGGTTTTTGGGTGGTTTTTTTTTTTTTTTTTTGTTTTTTTTTTT